>PVIY010012047.1:0-63292 GCA_004026745.1 Myrmecophaga tridactyla | reverse complement strand
TTATCCCTGAGTTGCTGAAATTGGGTAATTCTACTTTCCTAAATCCCCACATTTCATTCCTACCTAGCTAGATTTTTGCTGTAGCTTTGTAACAGGTAACTGATTTTTCAGCCCATCTCATTTCTAATTAATCTTTTTTTAATTATAGGAGTTAAGAAAAATATTTATTGATATTCAGTGTCACCACAGAAAAGAGTCTTTGAAATCTGATAGCCCAGCTACTTTAGCTTATTTTTATTTAAAACTTTACTAGTGAAATATTTAAACATATACGTAAACAGAAAAAAAAACAATTATGTAAACAGAAGTAAAAGTATAATGAACCCCTATGTACTTCAATAAGTATCAGTGCATGCTCAGTCTTCCTTTATTTATATCTGTATCCCCCCACCTTCTATATTATTTCAGAATAAATTTAAGACATCTTGTAATATTATTAATAAATATGTCAGATTTTAAAAAACCCTCCTTTTTTAAAAATGAGAGACCTAAATTGCTCTGTGGTTTTGAGGTTTGTCTAAGGTCACATAGGTATCAAGAAGGAAAGACTGATTTTAACACCTTATCTCTAAGTCCAGACCCTTGTACAGGGCTTTCTTTCTATACTTTTTCTTCCATCTGCACCTATTAACATTCCATTCAAGGCCATATTTAAATGTGATCATGTGAAACCTATCATATTACATATAACCCTCTCTCGGGTACTCTCATACAATTATATTTGTACCTCTTTTGTGGTCTTTCCTTCTACCTTGTATTACAAGGTCATTTATTTTGTTTTGGTGGGGGAAAGCTTAGGCCAATCTACCTCAGTGGATTGTAAGTACTTGAGGGCAGGAATTGGTATCTGTTTTGTTTTTGTATATCTTGCAGCTCCTAGTTATGCTAGCTCTGGCAAGCTGGTACAAAATAGGCAAATAATGCACTTAAAGGGACATATGAGCTATTGTATTGTCTAATCATTGATCTGATAATTAAGGATAGTTCTAAAACGATTATTTTTTGACCTTTTAATAAATTCTACAAATGTAAATTTTATTTCCCCCTCATTTGAAATTCTACGCGTATATGTTAATTTCATTTTAGGAATGAGGTGAGAAAATAGTAAATTATGTGAATATGAAACTATCTAAACCAAATGTGTAACTGACTCAATATGGTCACAAATGTCTGTAGTGAACTAACTTCCTTCTCCTGGCATCTCCCTAAGCCTGGGACCTTAGTGCTCAAACTTACTAGAAGTTGGGAGCTAAAATCTATGAGAAAAGACAGATATCCTTGTTAGAGCATTTACTCTAGTCGTTAGCTTTTATGACAGATGCCTTCGGCTTGTGGATGGTAAATGGGTCTTGGTTGCTGGAATGGCCACACACTCACCAATACAAGTTCCATTTTCTGCCTTGGTCATTCCGCTTGGACAAAGGTCAATGCACTTGTAGCCCCCGCGCGTGTTCTTGCAGTGCTGGTCTGGTCTGCACACATTCTGTCTGCATTCGTTCACATCTTGATAAAAGAACAAAGGTAATGCAGACTGTGAAAAGATTTCTTCTACTTTTCTAGAGAAAACATACCTATGGGTTTTAAGAATATTACCTTTTGAACTAACATAGATCTTCATTGCATAATCATTGCACAAGGTTAAAGTGCTTAAATCCAGTAAGGTACAGAACATATTTTACTTTAGAGTAGAATAACAAAAATAAACAAAACCAAGATATGGTTTCACCAGTTACAATGCCAACCAGTTACTCCCCCCAGAAAAATAAAGATTATTTATATAAATATATATGTGTGTTCACACATATGTGTGCACATGTTATACTTTTGTGGAAAATTTCAGACAATAGTATAGGGGAAATGTGAAAAGAAAAGTGATGCAATTAGAGGAGATACGTAATTAGAAGATGAAACATAAAGTATTTGCCTCTACTTTGTGTTTGTGTGGCTCACATTCAGGATACATGGTGGGTGTCTTAAATCTATGAATCAGGCCCAGGACATGGCTCATGTGTTTAGTTCAGGCAGCGCTGAGAAATTACAGAAATATCATTGCTTTGAACTCAAGGTCCTTTTCCTACCCATGCATTTTCTGCCTTTGAGCTGATATCCAGGTTCACATCCACAGTGGAAACTTCCTATGGTATTGAAACAGCGCTGGTGACAAGGGCTGGATTCCTGGCATTCGTTGATATCTGTCAAATAAAACTTTTATTACATGTTGTGTGAAAAATGGGGTTAATTGATCATTACTATATTTAAGATCCCAAACTTATCCAATACATTTGCTCTCAGATGATTTGCTAAGCAGTTGATAGGATGAACTATCAATTCACCTTTTTTGAATATTGAAGAGGGCATCTCTCTTCAATAATTTAGAAAGGAAGACATTTGCTAGTGATTCAGGACTATGTTGATACAACACTCCTACAATTTAAGTATTTTACCATATGACTCCCACTCCTGCTTCTAGGAAGTTCCAGCCAAGGACAGACTAGGATGCTGAAGGTAGGAAGTAAAAAAAAGAAAAGCTAAGATCTTCTGCAGTATCTTTTGAAATTGACCTTTCTTCCTCACTCTTGCTGCTATTAACCTGCTTTGGGTCTTTATCAACTTTGCTTGATTGCCTGCTGTAACATTAGCACCTCTCCTTGTCTTCAGTCATTGCCAAATTAATCTTCCCAAATACCATGTGTGCCACAGTGTAACACAATGAGCACAGGCACACACTTCCCAAAAGTCTTGTGTACTTGTCTGTTTCTTGCACCTTCTCTCCTGTCTTTCCCTCCAGCATCACAGAGAGAGAGAGCCCTTTTCCCATTTAAGAACAGCCCTCTATTTGAGCTCTGCAGCCCATCACCGCCTACATCAGAATGAGGATCATTCCCTTTTCTTGTGTATTTTTAAAATCCTTTCTCTTTACTGTCATCTTTCCCATAACCCTGTATACATGCTCAACTCTTTTCTATAACAAAATGTCTCTCTGAAGTCTGTGCACATCTCGAGCTCCCGCCTCTTCTATCCTTACAAATGCTTCGAAAGAACAATTACGTTTGGGCTCTTCACATCGTCACCTTACATTCCTTTACAGTCAATTCAAGATCACTGATGTCTCTTATTTTCTGCACATTGTGTATTTGAGATCTTTTAATTTAATCTCTTAAAATCCACAATATATTAATTTATATAAATGGACAAAAGTCATCATATGCTTTTTAAAATAGTTTTCTTAGTGCAGTTTTTTCCTCCCTCTTTTGTTTTGGCTTGGTCTCCCTTACCCTTTTTACCTTCTTTGTCCATGAAAGGAAGCCTGAACAATAATTTCGTGTGGATCATGGCATATGTCTTCTATGCACATATATATATTTCCACTTAAAAATATAACATTTTACTATGGTTATTATTTGTTTTCTAGTTGTATACATTTCTATACAAACTATATATAAAACTTGACATCTTGGTTTTCTCACTTGACAATGCCTTATGGAAATCTTACCAAGCCAAACATTGGAGCTCCAATTCACTCTGTTATGCCTGCACAATGGTTCATAAAGTGGATGAATTCACAATTCATTCATTATTTCTCCTATTAAAAGGCATTCAGTTTGTATACACTGTTTTTGCCTCTGTGAAAAATCCTGCCAAAAGCATTCTGTAGTTGTATTTACTAGAGTTTATGGAATAGATTCTATCAGATTTTATTAATCTCTTCTGTCAAATGGTAACAGGCAAGATGCTATTACTCACAACCCCCGTACCACAAATTTAAAATTGTTGTGCGTTATTTTATCTATGTGAGATCTTACCAAGCAGCCTGATCTATGAAATATCTAAAATGCAGATCTAATTTCAGTTCTATGGAATCTACTTGCTTGATAACTTCAGTCTCTTCCTCTTTATCCAGCCCCTCTCACCTGGAGTTTTCTGGCAGAGTTAACTTTAACTGAGTCAAATGACAGATGATCTTAGTTCTTAGTATAAGGAAGATAAAGCAAGGGCCTCCATTGTTATACCTTGACAGCTCAGCCCGTCAGAGGTTCTCCGAAAGCCAACTCCACAAAGGATCACACAGCGATAGGATCCAATGGTGTTGTCACAGTCCTGACCGGCATGGCAGGTGTGCCCACCTAAAGCACACTCATCAATATCTGCAACAAAGTGAGTCATTCAACTGAGGTGAGTTGAAGAAAGCCCAACCAATGAACCTGCTAAGGAATGGGAATAAAAAATGGGTGAATGACATTCAAAAAATAAAAAAGAGCAAGAATAATTGAAGTTTTGGGTGAGCCATTTCAGGAGGGTTAAATAGCTGACAACCTCACTGCGGTATGGTGTGATATCCTTATAGACCAACCCATCAATTAGAATACTTATGAATATGGTGGTTTAAAAAAAGTTATTTCTCTTTTCTGAGATCTTAGTTTTCTCATCTGTAAAATGAGGGTGTTACCTGTCTTCAGCGTTGCTTTGAAAAGTAAATAAAATAATATATATAAGGTGCCCAATCCATATGGGGCATTCCATAAATGTTATTTTCCTATCCTTCTGCACCATTTTCCCCCTTCTCCTTTGCATTTAGAAAGGGGCCTTCGCATGCACAGAGGGAAAAATCCTCTCTTCTTTACATTTTTGATTGACTTATTAAACTAGGTTCTAAACAAGTTTAATCATGGAGGATACATAGAGTCAGATAGAGAATTTGTTTTTCAGTTTTTGTTTTTTTAATAATGTTCTCTAAGTGCCATCAGAAGTGTACAATTAATTTAATTCCCTTAAATCTTTTTTATTTCTTCATTTCATAATTGTAAAATGAGGATGGCAAAAGCCCTGCCTGCCCCTTCAGAGTATTGGGGGTATTGAGTGAGTCACTATGAGCATCCTACTTGCAATGTCCCATTTCAAGGCAGTGCATGAGCAGTATTTCCTCTTTTTTTCTTTCACAATATGCCAGTTTGAAAGTATTATGTACTCTAGAAAACCCATGTTTTAATCCTGATCCGATCTTGTGGGGCAGCCATTTCTTTAATCCTAATTCAATACTGTAGGTTGGAAACTTTTGATTAGATGATCTTCATAGAGATGTGACAGGCCCAATTGTAGGTGTGACCTTTCGATTAGATGGAGATGTAACTCAACCCATTCCAGGTGGGTCTTGATAGGTTTACTAGAGTCTTTTCAAGGGGGAGTATTTGGAGAAACCTCAGAAATGACAGCCAACAGACAGAGAGAGAGCTGACACAGATGCCAACACTTGCAGAACAGAGACACAGATGTTTGGACAGGCTTGGAGCCCAGCAGATGTCACTAGGAGATATTAAACAAGCCAAAACTTGAGAAAGCCAAGGGAAGCCAAGATATGAAAGCCAGCCCCAGAGAAATAAAGTGAGAAACCACCACAGGAACAGAGGTGGAAAGCAACGGAGCCCAGGAGCAAGGGACCAGTAGATGCCAGCCCCGCTGCAGAAGGGTTCCTGACCCAACAGTCTTCCTTGAATTAAGGTTTCTTTTCCTGGATGCCTTAGTCTGGACAATTTTATAGGCTTAGAACTGTAAACTTGTAACTTAATAAATTCCTCTATTTAAAAATCGCCCTGTACTGGTATACAGCATTCTGGCAGCTTGCAAAAAACACACAACGTAAAAAGACCTGCTCTGATTATTCCCAAAGTAGGAGCTGAGAGAGTAGGAAAAATGAGAAGCATCTGGCATACTTTTCAGGGGTTGGGAACTGTCTCTACCATTACTTAAATACATCTAATAGATTAAGCGTTGTGAGTACCTTGACAAGTTCTTCCATCTGCTGCTATGGTTAGGCCTTTTGGGCAGGAGCAATAGTAGGTCCCCATGGCATTGTGGCAGCTGTGGGAGCAGGGATTCCAGACTGCACATTCATTTTCATCTGAATGAAGAAACAAGAAGGCCCAACCAGCATGTAAAATCCTTATTTTCTAGGAGTTATTAAAATCAGTGATGATAGTTGCTTACAGAGGCCAAGGAATTGAACCATGTACAAAAGAAAATACTCTAAAACATCATAAAAATGGAGACACTAAATAAAAATTAATTTGGGGTCCTTGGATTGTTATTGATAGTGAACAGATGTTTAGATTATATTCTAAAACAATGATAGCTAATTTACACACACACACTCACGCACACAGCCACCCATACACATGCTGTAACCTAAATGCTTTACCTGCTTTAACACATTCCTCATAATACTCCCAGGAGGAAGGTATTTTTATTACTATCCTCATTTTGCAAAGATAAAACTGAAGAATAAAGAAGCCAAGTGATTTTCCCAAGGCTAGAGTTCCTCAAGCCATTTACTTAGCTGTTTGCCTTATCTGTGACTCTTCTGTCCTGGCACTTGGGTGGGACAAGGCTGGCTTAGTCATTAGTCCTAGAGCCACCATCCTGCCCTATCTTATGGTTGAGCAATTCTAGAGTTAGGTGTTTTAGGGTTAGATTATTCTTGTCTCATGTCCTTGGCAATCAAGCAGGCAGACCAAATCCAGCATTGTTTCTGTTCTCACTCCATCTCTGTACGTTGTCACCATCCCTGACACAGTTGGTCATGGCCAAATGCGGCCAAAAGTACAAGTTTTGTCATCTAACTTCAGTTCATACCTAACTCTGCCACCTGCCAACTGATCTTAGACAACTTACTTACTTTCTCTACACGTCAATTTCCTCAACTGTAAAATGAAAAAGGTATAGGACTGTTGTGGGGATTGGATACCTAAAAAAATGACAGTACGCACCCGCTAAATGGTATCTATTGCCAACATTTTAATAAAAATAAAAACATTATTCTTCCAGTACTTACCAGTGCAGAAGGGTCCAACTGAGTCTAAAATGAACCCAGAGGGACACTGGTTACTGCGATCTCCTGCACAGAGAGAGAAGCAAAGTTTACTGGTTTATTCGAATGTTAGCATCTTGTTTCTCTTCAGTACAATCTTCACTGGGAAGATATGCCAAAGGTGGAATGCATGATGCAACAAATGCAATAGGTAAAAACAAGCAGAAATGGAAAAATTTTCCTGCTTTTCAACCAAGAACTAAATGAATCACAGTCCAGAGATTGTTGGCAAGGTGCCATTGGAAACAGATTTTCCGTTTAAGTTGTTTACATCAATCAAAAGAAAATTAAATTAAATTATCCTGTGGTAACTAAAAAGGATCCAAGATCAATGTGTATGCCAGGCGTAAACAAAAGCAAAGTCCTGTTCCTTCAGCCTTTACTCCCCTGCTTTGTTCTTGAAGGAGGAACACTATTTTCAAAGCGTTTCTGCCAGTGAAAAACTGAAACTCCGTGAAGAAGCCCCTCCCTTTGTGGATTTCCATCAGGTGCAATGTCAAGTACCTAGGTCAAAGTCCCCTAAGGTGTTACCAAATGTTTGTCCCTTCCATTCAGTCCAAGCAAAGGATAACTGGCATATTGTGATAGAACGGATTTGAGACAGAGGTCAGAAAAAACATGCTCGTAAGAAGTTATAGGTCAGAGAAGTCGGGAATCTCCTTAAAGGTCATGTAACTGTCTTGACTGGTTTAAGCAGTTAAGAAAATCTTTTTCAAACATCACTGCCCTGTACAAATTTACATAAAACTCATCTTTCAAGTTACAGAGTAGTGTATGTCTCACACAACTTTAGGGCAATTGTCAAATTCCCACAGCTGGTTAAGTGGCCAACTTATTATCTTGCATTACAAACCTAAAAACAAAATTAAGATCACCAAACAACATTCATCAGGTGGCATTTTGGGTCATCAAAGCTCAGCTTTTATGGGTCAAGTGTAAATATATCCATTCTAGTGATTATAAAATAGGTCCACAATGTCTTTAATTTGCCTCCCTTTAAAAAGAGAAGTCCAATTCCTCTTTTCTTGATTGCAGCAGTACTTTAGTGACTAGCTTGTGATGAGTATGTGAAATAGTGGACGAGTGTCACTTCCAAAAGGGCTTTTTTTTTTTTTTTTTTTCAAAGGCATTGCAGCATCTACCCTCCTTGTTCAGTCTTCTGTCACTCACTCTGGTGGAAGTCAGCTGCTGGGTTGTGGACTCTTAAGCAGTTTCTGTGGAGGAACTGAGGCATCCTGGCAACATCCAGCAGTAACTTGCCAGCTGAATGAATGAGTCACCTTGGAAGCTGATCTTTCAACCCCAGTCCAGCCTTCAGATGTGTTCAGTCCCAGCAGACAGCGTGACTGTCACTTTACAAGAGACCCTGAATCAGAACCACCCAACTAAGCCGTAACTTGGATTCCTACCCACAGAGATTGTGTGAGATAATAAATGTTTATATTTTTAGAGGTAATCATGAATATAATACCTTTCTCTTGGGGGAAATTTTATTTCACTCATCTTATCTCTTAGAAATTATCTTAGGTTTTCTTTCAATTTCAAATGTACAAACCAGGGTTTATTTTACTTATTTTAGGTACTCTTATTAGAGGGAATCTGGATATTAGTTTTTTAGATTTGCTTTGCTTTGGAGATTCTCTGATTATAATAGTGTTTCAGCTATGCTAAGGACATGAAACTTTTTTTTCAAACACTGCTTTACATATTTATACATTTTGAAGATGAAAGAAACACTATTCAATTGAAAATGCTTCCTTGACTAGAAAGCTAGAGCACTATTTGCTATTTCTAGGCAACCAAATTCCTAAAAAACTTGAATACAAAGCAGAAGTATACCTGAGCATAAAAATGACTTCTGGAGTATTTATGTGTCTTCCCGCACATGTAAAGCAGAGGGAATAGGTTGGGTGGAACAGAACATCTAGGCATACTGCCGAACGATTACTGAGTGGTTATTGTGAGCTTCCTGTGCTTTATCTCATTTAAACTTCACGACCCCATTACTACCACTTTTCGGATGAGGAATTTGAGTCTGAGGTTACATAAGTTGTCCAAAGTCGAATAGCTAATAGGTGCTGTAGCAAGGACTTGATTCAAATCTGTTTCACTTTCAATCACTGGACTCAAGAATATAAATCAGATGGTGATCATCATTTGTTTCATTTTTCATTTATCCATGCATCCTTTAATTTAACCAGTAGAACGTGTGGGCCCCTGTATTGGGGGGAAATATTAACATAACTTATTTGACAATATTTTTAGATTTCTGGTGCTAAAAGGGAGAGATATTTTGCATAGCTGGCATTTGGGAAACTTGGGGGGAGATAAACTGTAGTTGTCAGGATGACAGGGAGGACTATTAAAATTCAGCGAGCGGGGGAGCCCCTCATGTGGGTTTATAATGCTACAATGTGCAGGGATGGTCTTGTAACATGAAGAGTTGACCCTCGACCTGCAAGATTTTCATAGAAGTGAGACAGATGTTTGTAATTCTCTAAAGCTAGCACCTGTCTTCCATATATTAAGCACTTTTTACATGATTTAAATATACAATGAATTTTCCAGGAATGCAACTGTCATCTATATGGATGGCTGATTTGTGCTTTGTTTTATTCAGAACCTTACAAGATTGCTCAGTATTTAAAAAAAAAAATCACATCAGGATTCTATATATAGGTTTAGAAATTGGACTACTTCTCTGTGCCTTTTAGTGTACTGATATCCAAGGATTTCATATTGAAATACAAAATATTATATATTACAAAACACTATTATACTATAAAGTATGGTATTTTGAATTATATTAGCTATGATTTCATTCTAATATAGTTGTGGAGGCAATATCAGATTTTATAAATCTGTTTATGTTATAGTAATGTATGATCATTGTAAAATCTTTGAAAAGTATAAAATAAAATTCTCTGGAAGCCTGTCACTTGGAACAAACCACGGCCGACATTTTGATGATTTTCTTTCCATTCTTTTTTTTTTAGGTACATGGTCTGGGAATCGAACCCAGGACTCCTGCATGGAAGGTGAGCATTCTACCACTGAACAACCCATGCACCTTATTCATTTTTATAAAATCTGCTTTTAAAAGGTAAGTTATGCTCTTACATTATAGATTAACAATGGCCAAACTTTACAGATCATAAAAAATCACTTGGGGAGCTTGTTAAAAATTAGATTTTTTGGTAGGAATTGGCAAGGATGAAGCTTGGAGATCTGTATTTTTAACCAGGGTAGAGGTTTCTATATAATCATTCAATAGTGGGCATCCCTCATTTAGATCCTATTGTATACTGCTTTTCCATTATTATCATGTCAGGAACATTTTCCTTTACTTGTTCACAATTATACTGTTATTATCTAGAACAGTGCTTGGGACATGGTAGCCACCCAACAACTATTTGCTAAATGAATTAGATCATTAAAAGTTATTTTAATGATTGCTTATGAGTTTATGATATAATTTACATATTTATTTACTAGTTAAAAATATTCATTAATGATTTTTCCATTATAAATAACACTGCCTGTACCTTCCGTGGACACACATCATTGACCATTTCTGTGATTTTCTTAGACTCCTAGAATGAGATAACTGAAAAGACTTGAATATTTGAAAGGCTACTGATACATATTGCTTTTCAGAAATGTTGAGCCTCTTCATAGTCCCTGGCAGCAGGTATGAGGGGGTTCATTTCCCTGCACCTCTCCAATCCTGGGAGGGGTGGGGGTAAGGAGCAGTTATCATGGTTTTTAATTTCTGACTATGAGAGTTGGTGAATGATACCACATTGATTCAATTTTCATTTTTTTACTTATTCACATTCATTTTTCATTATTATTTCTTCTTTTTCTGTTTATGGTCTTGATAAATTTTCTACTGGGGTCTTTGCCTTTTCTAATAGATTTGTAGGAACCCTGTATATAGTATGGGTTGATCATAGCTGTCCATAATAAATGATGCAAATGTTTTTCTCAGTACATTTTTCTTGACCTTCTCATTCTTATGTTTCCATTTATCCCATGAAGAATATTTTAAATTGATCTGTAGCTGATATTTATTAATCTTCGCCTTTATGGTTTCTGATATCTTCTTTTGATTAAAATTTTTAAATACTTATTTAAAAAATAATATTAAAATTAATTTTTAAATATTTTATTATATATATATATATATATTTTTTTTTTTTTGCATGGGCAGGCACCAGGAATTGAACCCAGGTCTCTGGCATGGCAGGTGAGAACTCTGTCTGCTGAGCCACCGTGGCCCAACCATTTATCATTATATTTTTAAAATAGGTACATTTATATCATTATGCCAAAACTAAATGTCAACAGGCAGGGGGCATGGGAAAGGGGTATGGATTCTTTGCGGAAGAAAAGGAAATGTCTTTAGATACAGTATGGTGGCGAAGGCATGTCTATACACTTAAGTTGGATTGTATGATGTGTGAATAAAACTGTTTAAAAATGAAAAGTACATACATTTGAATATAAAGGCTCAAATTTTTAAATGAAATTGATTTATAGTTGTGAGTCATTTTGTCTTGACCAGTAGTTTCCAAAAGATAACGTGCAGATCAGCTGCATTAGAATCAGCTGGGGGTCATATTAAACTACAGATTCTCAGGTCCTACCTACATTTGCTAGACCAAAATCTCTGGGCTCAGAAATCTTAACTATCATCAAGCTTTCTAGATGGTTAAAATGCACTGTAATCATAACTCTAAACTAGACTCAACACAATGGAAGAGAGAGAATTTAGTGGTTAAGCTACCAAGAGTGCAAGCTTGCCCCCTGGTGGTCACTTAAAAACAACTACAGGTACACAGTTCCTGAAATTTTCAAGAAACAAAGTCAACAACAAATGGGCACGTGTATCAGATATAATTCATAGACTTATTGGTTGCAAGGGTAGCAAGGGGCCGTTAATATCTTACATTGCATTTCCCTATATTGTGAGACACAAGCATCCTTACAGATGTCACAAAGACCTTCAAGCTTGCCGGATTTACATGATAGGGTAGAAAATATAAGTGATTTTTCAAAAACATTTTAATTCTGTAGTCCCAGATGATATAAATTCATTTTTCCACCAATATCTTGTAGGCAGTTATCTTTTTAAAGAGGGTAGAGGACTTGAAAAAGTAGAGCTGGAGATTAGATTTTAAAACTGGGCATAATTGTTAAAGAGAAAACATAATTCTTAAATCCAGTGACTCTTATCTTTTAATGCAAGTGAACTGAATATGACAATAGTAGAAGGAGGTAGAATAGGAGAATGAGGTGGTAGCAATGAGGCTTCATGAACCTCTTACCACCTCAAAAAATGTGAACACCTATTCCCAAATTACTATGATCTCAAATGTGATAAAGCGGTTCTGACAGATGCTGAAGAAGAAAACAGTTCTATGCACAATTGATGAAAGCAAGAGTAAATAGTGAAAATGAACTTTCATTTATCTGCTGAGCATGATAAAAGAAAATGGTGCTGTTTACAATTTTCTTGGGTCTGTTTTGAGAAAACCAGCCCATGCCTAAAAAACAAGGTCAACGTGAATCATTTTAAGTTTACTCATGGGATTCTAAAGTACTGGGGCAAAGGCATGCAACCGTTTAGTGCCTGTAACATAACTATATGCAAGGGTCTTCAAGCACCAAAGCCGCACAAAATATGGAATGCAAATTGCTGTGGTGCCTTTTATGACTGAAAAGGAAATTTTAGGGGACATCCACATCAAAGAACCCCCAGCATAGGGGAATGCTGAGATTAATGGCTGTAGAAATATGCTTGGAAAATAGAAAACAGTTCAAAATGATAATTTCCAGGGACAAGAAATGATAGTTGGAATCCTGATTAATGCTACACAACTTGTAAAAGCATCTTTTAAAATATGGAATATTTTTTGACTAGTTTAGGTTAAAAGTAACCCTTACAATATGTTTCTGGAGTGTTAAAAATTCCTTGACAAATATAAAACCTCAGAATCATAACAAATGGACCTTATTACCTGAAGACATATTGTTCTGGCAGATTATATATTTTACCCTTTTCTGCACAAACAGAATAGAACAATAACAACTCCACTATAGTGTATGAAGAGGAATTTTAGTAAATTAAATGTAGCAGGACTCCAATTAGATTGGCTCATACCACAAGGTTTTACTTACCATAGTACATGGACAACGTGCATCAAAACCCCTGATACCATCACGTTAGGCCTGTGTTAACGTCTTTATTTTGAATGGCATTGATGCACTTCTTTTTTTACCCTTTAGAATGATATTACAACATAAAGAGATGGACATTCTTGTAACCAAGTTACCTTTGGAAATCGAAGCGTGGATTTTAAAATCTAAAGTCTCTTTTAGCTGGTTGTAGTCAGATTCCACGGAGGACGCATGAAGTGTTTCTACCAAGAAAGGCATTTTCCCTCGGGTCTGATCATAGAAAACAGTGTGGTTCCATGCATATGGGATGCTGGTGCCGTCGATGGTGAAGAGCCTGGTTGAGTAGGCGTGCAGCTGCCCGGGCCCTGTCTGAATGTAGTCCTCTGTGTAATCCTAAACAGGACAATATGCATTTGAATACCAGCAAGGCTCATACTATTTTGTTGTTGTTGTGGAGGATACTATGAAAATGCCCAATGAGAAGAAAAGACTTCAGGTGCTAAAATTCCATCATGTCAAATAAATTGTGATTATATAGTCGTGTTCAGGAAATAACTTGAAGTTTGAACATTTTTATGATATCTATATTAGTTTCATAATTTTACTACTATAAACATAGTTCTGTAAGGGGCTTGAGGTAACACGACAAGAGGAATGAAAAGATGTGAAAGGGCAATTATTATTTTTCTTTAATTTTGGAAATACTATGGTATACAGAAAGTTTTGTGTAAGAGTTACAATTCTCTGTCTGTAGAAAATTAAACATGTGGCTTTAATCAATATAGGAACGATCTGGTTCTGATGAGCAGGTAATAAAACCAACTAGACAGAGTGTTTGTAAAGCCTTGTCCCTGAAGATTTTTAAACAAAGACCAGATATCCATTTCTAACTTTAGTGGTTTAGACATCTACTCTCTAAAGTTTTTAGGGAAATCTACACAAAAGTTCCCTGGGAACTTCCTATGGTTCCTTGACTCATTCTCTTACCATAACTTCAATAAACAGTGAAGGCAAGTTATCCTGTTATTTTACCTTTACAGTGACATCGACAGGTGATTGAAGCTGCAGGACATGGCCACTCACAACGATATCCAGCAGCAAAGTGCCATCAGAATCTAAGCCCCGGGCTATGTGAGTCATTCGCAAGATTTCTCCTGGGAAAATTTTAATGCATTCATTTTAATAGCAATAGAAATATGGTTTGTGTAGGCACAGAGAAGATTTACCTTACATACCACTTCAGCTATGTTATTTTAATTCAAACTTGAATAAACATAGACAATGAGTAAATTAAATTAGAATTAGCTCCCAAAGTCATTACCTATTGAACTCATTTCTTCTAAAATTTATTTTTATTTGGCAAAAATGTAGCATGTGAATTTGTGAAGGATTCCACATTTTACACTGACAGCAACAGCATGACAGTTTTACAAAAACTCTACAAGTTTGGCCAGAGGGTTTTGTTCTCTCTCCTCCTTTAAACAGTGGTAAAAGGGCATCTTAGTAAGTGGGTGGCCATGAAAAGATCCCACTTGTCTTCTGGGCTGATTAAATGCTGATTAAGGATATGTCCTCCTTCAGTCCTTCTTTAAGGATCATCACACTGAGGCTGAAAGCCTTCGAAAAGGCTTGAAATGAAGATCTGTAACAATCTTAATGCACACACAAGAAGAGCCAAGAATGGCTACTACATATTCATTAAGACTAAGAACAAAAGCAAAAATCCTTTTCATTTGTTTTATTTTCATCTTTCTGATAAAGAATCTCTATAAGGGTGTCATAATTGAATCTTGGGATAACAGACAAAAGTCTTTGATTAACAATAACAATGGCATTTTCCTGCTCTGCTTTTGCCATTAAAGCCCTCTCTAAGGATTAAAAGACAAAAGATACAGAAAAGAGAAAAAAACTTTATCACTATACTGCTTGCAAACACATGCCTCATACACCCCAAGTCATTATAAGTTTATAGGAAAATATTACACTGCTTCTATATCACTGATGATAAGATTGGATCGAAAACTTTGAAGTTATTCTCTCCAGAATCTATGACATATTTTTCTTAACCACCAACATTTAAGGTAGTCATATTTTTATACAAACAGAATATTAAGTTAAACTGACACTAACCAGTTGCAAATTCCACTTGGGTTTCTCTCTTGAAGACTGCATTGGTGAGGGTAAAGCCATTAACTGCTTCTCCTATTTCCTTTGCTGTTGTCCAGTAAATAGGATTTAGAATAGAAACTATTTTTCTCATTGCTGGGCCTAAGGAAAAAAAAGGATACATAAAGTGACAAAGCAAAATAGTTACAGTCTACTCCTATTGTTTTTATAGCATGTTATTCACCAGGATTAATCTTGAATCACAGCAAAACAAGTATCAATTGTAAGAGCTTACCATTGGGATAGCTACTGATCATTTAGTAGTTACATCCTCTCAGAAACTTTAAGTGAAAATGAGATGAAAAAGAATGGATACATTAAAAAAAAAAGAGGCTTATCAAAGAACTATTATAAGCAGAGACTTACCAAGGCTGCGAGGTATGTTGGTAATTTTGGCATGTATTATTTTAGTATCAGAGTTAGGGCTGTCTGTTACTGTGGCATTAAGGAAAGCAATTCCAAATTCAACATCATTAATATTTCCAATAACACTTCCTCTGGCTCGCTGCGGCCCACCTATTGGAATAAAAAACATTCCTGGATAAGGAAACAATTCCTTCAACATTACATGGACGAAAAGGCCTGTGGTCCAAGACACTACAAATCTTTTCTCAAACATCAAAAAAGAACATATGACATCTGAATTTAAGGGTGTAATAAATCAGCTTTCAAGACATTCTACTTTCATGTAACACCCATCATTCCACATAAATCTAGGATCCTTCCAATCTATGTATATCATAGTATTATTTCACAATCCAAAGAATACAATCAGCATCCAGTGCTTAAGCCAAAATAAAGAATGTGTCTGTGGATGGTGCCGAAATGATGACGGTGGTGGTGAGAGTTTACTGAGTGTGTCTTGTACTATGGTAAGAACTACCATCAGTCATCCTGTAAGGTAGTTTGTAGAACAGGAAACTGAAGTTCAAAGAAATGACTTCCCATTATTACATAGCTAATAAGTGGTTGAGTGAGGATCTGAGCACAGGTTTGCTTGGTATCAACACCCAAGGTCTTTGATCTATTGCCTCCCTCATGAGGACACAGAGGGAAAGGGGGGACCTCCACATCAATAGTTAATATCTATGGGACAACATTCAATCTTGGGTTTATAGATAAGGATTTTCATTCCAGTAGATGGAGGGCTTATCTAGTCCTTCACTGTAAAGCAATTATATATATATATGTGTGTGTGTGTGTGTGTATGAATATGTATAACTTCGAGAAAATTTATAGGCTGTTGAATTTTCAACAGTACAATTATGGTGAAAGGCAATATAAAATTTTAAAAAGTATTTCAACAATATTTTAATGTCCTCTTCCATTGTTCAAACAAAGTTGTTGGTTTCTAACACAGAATAAATAGCTACTGAACTTTTAAAAATGAATTGTATGCTTTGATAACAGAGGGAAACATTAGGAAAAAGCTGATGATGAAATTAATAAATATTCATTATTTAAGCCTTGTAATTGGATACATTTAAAAATAATCATGTTTCAGATACTGTTATCACACATTATATAATGGGAAAAATCTGAGTATGGTACCTATCACTTTAATTTGCACTTACTTTGATTATTAGTGAGAGAAAACATGTTTTCATGTTGATTCAGCCTTCATATACCAGAAAAAAAAATAATTTTTTTCTCAAGTATTGAGGATGCAATAGGAAGGGAAAAAAGGACATAAGGACTGCCTTCATCGAACTTTTATCCTTACAAGGGATAAAGACATTCATCGAAATTCTACAAATAAATGTAAAGTTCAAATGTGACAATGTACAAGGTATCTGCTACTCAGGGAGGTCTAAGAAGGATGTAAAAATAGAGTAGGATATCTGAAAGAAATTTAAGCCTTAACTAACCCAGGGAAGGTGTGGGGAAGGGCTTTCCAAGTAGAAGTACCACCCTTTTGGGCGGGGAAGGGGCATTATTTGCCACATCTGAGAAACCAAAAAGGTAGAGAGGTTAAAGAGTGATGGGGTTCATGGTGCAAGATTATGCAGGAAAGTAGACAACACAGCCCGTCAGGCCCTGGTAGACCACTATGATCCTTACCCTTAGTCCTAAGCAAGGGGAAAGGTGAGTAGGACCACGAATGAACTCACTAGTTTTCTGTGCATCACTGACATCTTGACCTCCCATTTTGACTCTGGTCTTACAGAGGAATATCTCCTGTGTCCCATTGCTCAAAAGAAGTCTCCTAGCTATGACTGTCTTGTTAGGATTCTAGAAACTTTCTGCCAGACTCCCATAACCCAAACTGTATGCCTACTTGGATTTTTGCTTATTTGGATTTTCTGCAGGGTGCCACTGGAACCCCAGCAACACCAGATGTTGAGGTTCAAAATGCCTCAATCGAAAGGCGAGCTATCCCTCTGCCTATTTAGCAAAGCTTCAAACCCCTCAGAAATCAGTTGATAGGTTGAGCAGTTGACTGGTAGACACCCTTTTAGATTGTCTAAATTCCGTAACTCTTTTAAGGCAATCTTCTCTCAGTCTGTCAAAAAGGCCCTGTACTTTTCAGGGACATTTTATTTCTAAAGCAACCTTAAGGCTCTGTTAAGTCTGTTGTCATCCTGACACTTCAACAATGTGAAACTGCTGTTGTTCATTTCCTTACAGTCCTTAGAAGTCTAGTCGCTAAGATAAGTGCCCTTTGGATTATCCACCATTTCTTGGGATTACAGCTAACTCTTTGGAAGCTCCATGAGTTCTAAAATTCCAAATTTGTTCCTTCCGAATTTTTCCATCACATACAACATAAAGCCACATTGCATGACTTGAGGATTATGGTGCTTGAACTTCTCCTGTTCTTTTTCCTCAAAACTAAAGTGGTTCTCCTCAAACCCTGCTTTTATTTTCCACATGCATGTTCTCCATATACCTGTCCATTAATGGACAGTCTACAGCTCTGTACTTCTGTTACATATTCAGTCTCTGTCCTGGTTTCATCTTATCCTAGAGTCTCAGCTTGGCTTTCCCCACAGGGCCTTATCATTTTACTCCTGAATCTCAGGACTTCCACTCACGGCTGTGCAGACTATACCTTTTGAACAAGGGAGACTGAAAATGGGAAAGCAAAAACTAAAACTCAGACATGAGCCTTGTATAGAGCTGCGACAAACAAGGGAAAAAAAACACATCATTTTTTCTTCCTCCAAGTGCTGGCACCATTATGTAGTTCTTGTGCTCAGAGTGGCACCTTTTTCTAATTTGTCCAAATGTGCTACAAATGATCCTGCCAAAGTCTAATTCAATTCCTTACCTGGACATGCTTGTATATTGCACCTGGATACTTGAGTAGCATCTCCTGGACAAGAGCGACCACTTTTAGATGGCACTGGATTGTTGCACAGCCGTTTCCGAGTCTTTTCACCTCCCCCACAAGAGGCAGAACATCTGCTCCAACTATGCCAGTTTCCCCAACTTCCATCCACTGAAGTCAGAAAACAAGAATGGAATGGTCAATATAAACACACTGGTAACAGATTGGTTTTAAAATCTACTTTTAGGGCAACTCTGCATTTTTTTTTTAAGACCTGAAAGCATAGGCTATTACAATGAGCACCAAATGAAATGCCATACTCACTCTACTGGCGGGAGTGGGAAAGCTCACCAGGACACGTGTTGGTGTTGCATCTCTGGATCTGGGAGTCAGGCCCCCCACAAGCTCTTCCACCACTGGAGGGACGAGGGTTATCACATGTGCGGTACCGCCGCATTTGCCCTCCGTTACATGTCCGGCTGCACATTTCCCAGCCACTCCAAGGACTCCAGTTACCATGAACTACAAACACAGAATCATTTTAACAAAAAAAGGATCCCTATGAATGAGAAGTGTTATAAACAATGACATTCATCCACAAGGTGTGGGAAAGTCTGTCCAGGGACTGAAAACAAACATGCATGTCTATAAATAGGCAACTTTCAAAGGCAGGAGGTTAAGCTGCTGCTTTGATTAGAAACTGGACATACATTCCAGTGATTGTGTGATTCCATTTAACATACAGCTATTGAGCCTTAAAGTATGCCAGAAGCTGGCAAGTATGAACAAAACAGGGTCTCTGTCCATGATGAGCCATGGCTGTAACACTCAGAATACAATAAAACTCAGATTTCCAGATAACAAATTGTTGCTAGGGTCTAAGACTCTAGCTTGGTGACTGAATTAAGGCAATAAGATGATTGGTTGCCTCCATAACGTAGTCATCAACACCATTAACAGTTAGCATATGAGAGCATCCTCATCTTTGCACTCTGTAGCCAGTCCTATATAAAGAAAAAGAAATAGGACACAGCTCCTGCCCATGCAAATCAATGACATCTATTTATTATACAGATACAGCAGAAACCATACAATGTTTTGATATGCTAAAGCATAGGTAGAAGAATCAAGTGACAGAATAATACTGATGCAAATATTTAAGAACCTAATGAAACTTGAAGAAGTGTAATGGTGACTCTCCTATTTCCGACACTCACTTGGACAAGGATCATTATTGCAAGAATCACTCTGGACGTCACTCCCTTCACATTTGCTGCCTCCATCCTGGGGGGCAGGGGCAGAGCAGTCCCTTGTTCTCTGTCTGGCTCCTCCTCCACAGGATACAGCACAGGCACTCCAGCTGGACCAACTCATCCACTTGCCATCAACTGGTATTGGGGAAGAACATAGGTGCTCGTATACCCCATAAACAGCCAGAATGGAACAGACTGTTAACTGATACACTTTCTATATAAGAGATAGATGTCAAGTTATTGAAGGTTTAACCAGTATTTCTCATACCTGGACAGCGTCTTTCATGGCAAACTTGGATCTGGGTTTCTGCTCCAGCACAGTGTGACCCATCAAAGGATGGTGGTGGGTTATTGCACAGTCGTGTTCTTGACTGGGTGCCTTTCCCACAACTTTTGCTGCATGTGCCCCAAGGCTGCCAACTGTTCCACGCTCCATGAACTATAAATACCCCAAGAGACACTTTCAAGTCACAGAACCAGTTTTGTGAAAAAACAAATAAAATTATACAAATAAATTAACTCAGTAATGAGTTAAATTAGTCCAGAATCTAAAAAAAATGAAATTGGCCAAAGGAAACATACATCGTTTTTCCCTTTCTCCTTCTGGTTTTATTTGCATAGGAATTTGTACTATAGGTAAATTCAGAAAGCTTCCTAATGCCAACATAAATGCTTAAAATTATCCAAAGGGGTTATTCTATCAGAATTAAATATAGTCAAACTAGCGTATATAGACACAATCTGCATGTTTAAACTGTAGCAAAGTATTTGTCTGTACTTTGTACTCTGTAAGAAGTGGCAGAGATGAGGAGTGACAGATCTGTAACGGACAATGTAGATATTTCCACAATGATAATTTGAACCCCAGATTCAGCTTCATCCTTAAATATGTACTTGGCCTTTCAACAACATGATGATTTGCACAGTTGAAACTCTTTGAAAATTTTTCTCCATTACATAATGTTCATGAATTAAAAATCCTGAATAACACATTCACCTGCTTCCTAAACAAAAGAAAACACTGACCAGAAGTTTCCAAGGAATGATATTAAAGCGTTCCTTTTGGTAACTAACACATTACACCATCTGACCGCAAAACTGGAACAACCTTAAGTTTCCTACCAGGTCTATGGGCTGAGAATCAACATTATGGTTTCTCTTATGTACAAGTCAGTACCAGGTTATATTTTCATTTTAAGGGAACTTTCTAGATATGGGTTCATAAATTATTTTTTTGGTTACCATGTTTAACCAAGATATGAACCAAAATTGGGAGCCTCAAGGTCCATGTTTAAATAGTCTCTTAATACAACCTCTAATGCACCCCTCAAATAAGTTGGAAACCAAGTAACGAAATTATCATTTGTCTGCTTTGTTTAGAAAATATGTAAAAATGTGTCTTGCATTTTCTTTTAATTAATTAATTTCTGATTGAGTTGACCAAATATCCTTGTACTTTGTAGACACAGGCAAATAGTCATCCAAATCCACTTTAGCTGACAAGAAGTTGCACTAGGAAGTATGTGATTAAACCTAAAAGGAAGGAATTAAACCTTTAAATATATGGTAGATGTTACTCAAAACTACAACTGTATTGATTTGAATGCTGTTGATCAGTTCTCATAAATGTACTCTTTATAATTCCAAAAATTTTGCCTTTTAAAATTATGTTAATATGTTCTGTTTTCAAAGCTGTTGGTTTATAAATGTTCAAACCTCTTACAATATTAAGCCATACGTTATAGATGCATCTTTTATTGGAGGATTGCAATTGGGTGATATTTATTCATTTAAGTCTTGTGTAGTTTCTCCTATACACAAACAGAAATTTTCAACTGAAGATTAAAAAAAAAACCAATCCAGAAAACACTAATCAGAATTGTCTTTAATGGCATAAAATGTGGTCGAGAGTTAAAATGTTTCTTATATATGTATGGAATGATAAGAAAAAAGGAAGAAGGGCAGTATAAACCAGAGAAAGCATAAAACACCATGACATCTAAATAATACAATATTAAATGACTATAGAGGAATTAGTATATGAGAAAAATGCAACATATAATGAAGTGTACTTGCACTTCTGATTACTGAAAGGCAGTAGAGCATGGCGGTTAGCAACAGGTACTGGAGCAGACGCCCTGGGTCTGAAGCACCACTCTGCTCTTGTTAATTGTGTGATCGCAGACAAACTCCTTGGCCTCTTGTGCCCAGTTCCATCATTTGTACATACAGATCATAAAGAACCTACCTTATTAGGGCTGGGGTGAGGAAATAATGAGTTTATACATGTAAAGTGCTTGGAACAATGTAGGACACAGCAAGAGCTACACAAATATGAGCTATGAGTTATTACAATCATTCTTCATTCAACTTTCTCAAGATGAAGACCATCTTTAAAACATCAGAAAGACACTGTAGCAACATATATATATATATGTATTTTTTTGGGGGGGGCAATGATTTTCAAATCGTAGCAAGATGGGTCTCTTCAGAAGACATCAATCTTTTGGAAGAATGGGAGTTTAAAAAAATCTCTTCTAATATATCTTATATACAGCCAATCCTTATTACTCTTGGATTTCATATTTGTGAGTGCACCTAGCTGCTAAAACTTGTTTGTAACCCAAAAATCAATGCCTGCGACGCTTATGGGTCATTCAAGGACATATGCAGAGTGGCAAAAACCTTGAGTTGGCAAATGTGCGTGAGGTTGAGGTTAGAGAAGGCAAGATGCTCTGCCTTTTCGTTTCAGTTCTCATACTGTAAACAAACATCCTTTGCAAGGTACATTTAGTGTCATGTTTTTCACATTTTTCTGCTTTGTATTGGTTTTTTCACTGTTAGAAGCACCTACAAGCATAGTACCAAAGTGCTGTCTAGTGTTTCTAAGCTCAAGAAGGCTATGATGTGCCTTACAGAGAAAACACTTGGTAGCTGTTGGCTGTGGGCTAAATGTTAATAAATCAACAATATATATTAAATGAGGTTTTACAGAAACACATAAAACAAGCTTATGTGTTGATCCTATGACAAACATGTTGTGACCACAGGCTCAAAGGAGCCTAACCCTGTATTTCCCCCTGGAGCAATGGTTCAGTGCTAGTGTTTGTGGCAACTTTATGGAACATAACTGCCATGAATAACGAGAATGAACTGTACATCTCTTTCTCTCTCTCTATCTCGTGATAGAAAGATAGATACACAAAACTCTGTGCATATGTGTTTTTAATCTGCTAGCTCTATCTGATGAGGGAGCCAAGACACCCAGACCTTATTTTCTAAATTCAATTCTTCTTTAAAAAGATCGAAGATTCCTTGTAGAATCTTTGAGGCAGAGAAGTACAAGATGAAATATCTATTTGTACTGAAAAGTAAGGAAGTACGCAAAGAGTCATGGGGACGTGTCCAAAGGACACTGAAACTAGCCTGAGGAGGTACCCAATAACCATATCAGGGACAATTTGAGTATCACAATAATAATAACAGTAGTGGACTATAAACCATTGAACTAAATGATATTTGAGTCCTTACTGATAGAAATCAAGAAATAAGGAAATAAGAATGAATAGAAAGGCTCTTTCATACAATAATAAATGTAGAAGGGATAATGGGATAAGAAAATAAGTATTTTTCACAGATCATAGTAAAAACTGTTTCAGGCAAGAATGATAAATGGATGCTAAAACAACTGCATGAAAGTTTGATGCAAAGTAAAATGTTTATCCAGTCTCAAAGCAGCCCTCCAAAATGTTCATTAATTACAAAGGTCAAAATAGTAACTATAAAAGGGACAGATACCACCTTAAACAAGTGATCAGAATTAACATCATCGGTCTGGAACAAATTGCCATCATGTGCCTTCTGATATAATGCTCTGAGAGGGACACCAAATCAATTCGGCGGTATTCCTGCCAAAATGCACAACCTGAATCTAATCATGAGGAAATATCAGTAAACCCAAGTTGAAAAATATCCTACAAAATAATTGGCCTGAATACTTCAAAAAATGTCAAAATTATGAAAGACAAAGAAAGACTGAGAAACTGTTCCAGACCAAAAGAGACTAAAGAGACATGACAAATAAATGCAACGTGTAATCCTGAAATAGATCTTAGATGGTGGAAAAAAAAAAGAGTCCTAAAGGATATTACTGGGACAACTGATGAAACATGAATATGGACTTTGGATTAAAAAGTAAGATTAGATAAGAGTATTGTATCATAAAACTTCCTGATCTTGATAATTCTATTGTGTTGATGTTAGAGAATGTCCTTGTTTTATGGAATATACACAATTGGTGAAGCCGGGTAAAGAGTATATAAGTGTTATTTGTATTATTTTTGTAACTTTTCTGTAAGTTGCATTATATTAAAACAAGTTAGTACTAAAAAAAATCTCTTTCTTGTCCCTCAGATTCTGACATTCTCCCTGGGTTAGAAAGGCTATCTTAGGCTAGCCACCTATTTTTCAGTGGTGTGCTGATATATGTTTAACAGCCAGCTCTTTGGAGGGAAACAAAAAAACCCAATCTTTGATTTGTAGTATCTACTGCTTTCCATTGGGTAAATGTTTCCCCCATGGTTGATATCTTAAGCTACCAAAATGATTCACTTAACTGTCCATTGGGAAAAGAGATGCACAATAGACTCTCCTCGGCCGGCTCCAGAACAACACTGACATATGTCAAAGCAATTGCTAAATTCAATCAATTAGGGGCTTGAGGGAATAACCAAACACAGTAAAAAAACAAAAAAAACAAAAAAACCCACAAAAAACAGTAAACCAATAACACCATAAGCAAAACAACAGCTAGCAAATAAGCAGTAAACCATAGTTACTTAAGGTGAAGAGAAAAAAAACCTGACATTTTAGGACATTTACAAATATCAGTCAGTTTTTAATTACATAGATATCAATAGCTGACAATTTGAACAAAAATTACTTTAATCAGGTATTTTTGGCTCTTTTTACACTCAAATAATTGCTTCCTAATTCTTCATGGTTAAAACTTATTTTGGCTTTGGTTTATTTTCTTTACGATTTCATAGCAGTATTTTGCTTTTGTAACACAATGGAAGTTCTGAACTGTACAACAAGACTCCCAGGATCTAAAAGAATTGACTTGGGAATCAGATCAACCTAATTTAGAGCCTTGAATCAATTTTTACTAGCTATGTCACCTCAGTGAAATACTTAAAGTTTATTTTCTGAATCTTAGTTTTCTGATATGTACAATAGGATGCAATATCCGATGTAGCAGATAACAGTTTCTCTTTGGTCTGTCTGCGTTCCTTTTTTTTTTTTAATCATGCCGGACAGGGTATTTCTCCCAGTTGTGCACCATCTCTTCAACTCACTGAGTTTGTTCAGTATGTTTATCAATATCTTAAAGATATTGTCTGTTTTGTTTGTCATTCTAAACCTAGCACATAGAACAGTGATTTCGGTATAGACTAGGTACTCAACAAATACTTGCTGGATGAATGAATGAATGAATGAATGAATCAACAGTCCTTACTGTATTCCATATGATCCCTTTGAGGCTGCCAAACAAGGAGCCCTGCCCCTCTTGTCACAAGGTAGGCAAGTAGCCCAGGCTGGCTATCTGAGTAACCTTCTTCTGGACACAGCTGAGTCCAGGGATGGGCATGTGATGCGAGCAGAGCAAAACAGGTTTCTTTCTCAGGGGTTTATATGAGTGCTGAGAGTAACAGAATCTCTTCTGATCTGAGGCGTCAGACTATATGGCTCCTGTGAGCCAGAAACTGCCAGCAGTCATTTTTTCCACCACATGGATAGAGTTTACTGGAGAATAAAGCCAAAGAGAGGAAAGCAGAGATGAGAGATAGAAAACATGCTAGGAAAAACATTGGACAAATTCTTGACTCTAGTTGTTTCTGAAGATTTTTCTACTGAAGTTTAAGTTTGATTTCTGTTACTTCCATCTGAAAAAGCCCTAAAATAGTTGTTTTACAAAGTCAATAAGAACGTTTGCATAAGGCACCTAACACAGTTCTAAGCATATGATAGGTATTTAGTGAATGGTGGCTGCTATTATTTTACCCCTCATCAGTTGAGTATTCCTGAGGAAATCCTAACCTAACCACTCTAGGCTTCATTGTTCTCACCTGAAAATGAGTGGCTAGATTAGGTGTGACCTAAATTCCCCTTTACCTCTCTAATTCTATGATTTTAGAAATACTTATGCTTTCTTTACATGGTTAAACATATACAACAGTTTGGAGCCTGTTATAATGTTCAATTAAATCTGTATTTTACCTAATATTTTGAATAAGAAATTTTACTTAATGTGGGTAATGTCATATCTCCACAAGTATATCCATGAGACAGAACTAAGAACACAGGATGAATATATCCAAGGACAGAGGCTATAACATCTTTCACAGCAAAGAAGAAAAGGTAATTGAAACCCCTTTATAGAAGTTAAACATATAAAAGTTTTGCTTATCCTGATATTATTTGTGGATTCTAACCTGGGCAAGGTCTAATGTTGCACATGATTGTTTCCACAGTATTCCCTTCACAAGGCCGGCCACCATGCTGAGCTGATGGATTGTTGCAAGTTCTGGTCCTTGTTCGATTTCCATGTCCACAGCTCCTTGTGCATTCTCCCCAAGGACTCCATTCTGACCAGCTACCATCCACTATACAAAGGCGAACAATTATAAACATCAGATATAATTCAATTGAAAGTACTAACCTTATGGCAATCCACAGTTAGGGACCAGAAATGAATATCTAATTAAGCACATCCTATCAGTTGGATAAAGAGATGTACCTGGACATGGCTTATTTTGACAGTTTTGCATTTCTGAGTCTGACCCTTGGCAAGACTTCCCACCATTGGCTGGAAGGGGGTTGTTACATAGACGACTCCTCTTCTGGATGCCTTTTCCACAGGTGGCACTGCAGGATCTCCATGCAGACCACTGGGAAAATCCACCATGAACTGCAAATAAAACATTGTACTTTGTCTTAGGTTTTTGTCTACATATGTAGATTTTATGTCTACATAAAAATGTGTAGACCAGATTTCAGTTAAGATATGCACTGTATCTAGAGCTGAATCAATAATTGCTGAGAAATTTTGCGTATGAAATCTGCTCTCCTTTAAGGTAAAAAATTAAAATCTAAGAGTGAAAGGACTCCCAAACAGTTAACTAAAGTTGCTTCCCAACTCCGATCCTGACTTCCTTGGGCATAACTACTAAGAGTTATAGACCAAGAAGTTAATATAATGTTTACTTTTTGGATACAAAGCATTCTTTAAAGCAAAATATACTAATTTATTTCTTAGGATAAATTTGACTTAATTTTGAATAAAAATTTCAGTTTGGGATTTTGAACATTAACTGGGCATTTTTCAGCTTCACTCTATATTGCTTTAGTCTCTTTGGCTTGTAAATTGTGATGTGCTTTTGTCCTAGCCCCATAACTTAAAATTTTGTATTGGTAGAAAAGACTTGGACTGAAATACTTAATCATTTTTATGAGTCAGGTTTTTCCAAGTGCTATTTAATATGAATGTCCTTTTGATCACACTCACCCTGGACTGTGACAGGCACTTTGACAAGGACAGAACCCATCAAATTCCGAGCAACGCATTCATATTCAGAGGTATCTTCTTTCTGAGCAGCAGCAATATGAAATGAGTTGTTGGGCAATATAGTAACCCGGTCATTCCAGGGGATGGGTTGCCCTTGACGGGACCACATAATGGTTGGACGAGGCTCTCCAGTTGCCTGACAATTCAAAATGACTTTGCCACCAGCATTAATAACAGTTTCCACTGGCTCAACAGTGATAATAGGAGGACCTATGGGAAGAAGCACATTTAGATTTTGTGCAGCCATATCAACATTTTACCATTATTAGAGTAAAAGTTTATTGTAAATTGTGTGGTAGCATTATGTTGAAAAAAATTTATTTTATAACACTATAGCTTTCCAACCACTAAAGTTGCAATTGCCATTGACAGAATTTTCATAGCTCTGTCTTGGTAAATGTAAAAATCTAAAATACCAAACCAGATTAGTTTGGAGCATAAATACTACAGCCATGCTTTCCAGATACAAATCCTACCTACTTGAAGGGTTCTTATTAGATTCAACTAGAATGATGCAAGCACAACTTAGATAGGTTACACACACAACCAGCTATTGCTGTTGTGATTGTCTTTATATTATATGGTGAACATTCCCTTCTTTCCCTTTGATCCAATTTTTAAGGTAAAGAGTCATCATTCATTCATTCATTTGTTCAATAAATATGTATTGAAAACCTACTGTTTGCCAGGCATTGTGCTAGATGATGAAGTTACAGAGATAATACATAATATCTAGTCTCAAGGAGTACACAGTGCATTGATAAGACAGACATGTAAATAATTATTTATCTGTGTTATAGAACAGGTAAATGTGTGGTAATATGGAAGCATAAACAACAGTAACTTCATAGATCAAACAAAAGCATGCTATTGGAAATGGAACAAAAAAGGAGGACAATTCAAGAACTGTTAAAGTAGGAATAACAGTACTTTGTCATCCCGTGGCATGATGTCAGGGGAGGAATCAATGACTACCAGATTTTGACTTGTACAATACAGTCATTGTTTGGGCAATTCGACAGAACACAGGAAGAGTAACAGACTTGGTGTGAGGGAGTGAGAATGATGATGTGCATCCGTTTTGGATTGCTGAACTTTGAGGTACCTGGGAATATTCAGGTAGAAATGTCTAAAAGCAGCTGGGTATTCAGATTTGGAGTTCAAAATAGAGATATGGTCTAGAAGTTTAGATTCATGACCCATTCATGGATGGATAAGATTGCCTCAGAAGGGAATCTAAAACGAGAGGAACAGGACCCAATACAGAAACCAGTGGAACAAATACTTAATGGATAGAAGACAAGTGATAAATGATTCTATAAATTGATCACTGAGGCAGGAAGAAAATGAGGAGAAAATGTTTGCTGGAAACCAAAAGAGTTTCAAGAAGGGAGAAGTTAACAATATTGATAGTGGATGGTAGCTGATCAAGTGGAATCCTTGGAAAGAATGTAAAAGTTGTACGGAATTGATGGCAGAATATTTCTCTTTTCACTGGTCTCCAGTGCCAAGAAAGATAGAGTATGAAAGTGTTCATGGAAGAGAAGTGACTTGAAATAGATCTTCAAAATGAGTACTGTTATATGGGCACAGAGGAGAGAGAAGAAGGAAGCAGCAAGGCATGGAAGTGGGATTTAGCTTTTTTGTTTTAAATAAAGAGGAGGTTAGAAAGAATAATTCATCCTAAAGAGCAGCAGCATATAAGAATTTAAGCATTGTTTGAAATTAATTCACAAAGAATCTTTTAAAAACATCAGAAGGGTTTATACTTGAATAGGTAAGTAAAAGGGAGAGTATGCATTTTTGAGTAGAATGAAAATGTTTCAGTAAGATTGAATTGAATGGTGGAACGATTCACTCAATGAAAGGTAATGTATATCAGATAATTCAGGGTGGTGGCTGCCTATTTTAGACTGATGAATGGAACACATAAAATATAAGACACAAATGAGAATAAAATGTTTTTTATTTATGATATTACTATGCTAATTGTTTCTGTGAAGTATTACTGTCTTTCCCAAAAGTAATTATTCCATGTGAGGTTTTAATATCTTATAATTCTCAGATAATGAATTATTCTTATATATACCACATGGTCCTATAAAATTGCCTTTTTACTTGATGTTTATGTTAACTTCACTCCAGGAACTTTCAGTGTTGGGACTTTTATTTCTCTACCACTGCTCTATTTAAATCTATTTATTCAATAAACTGTTGTTGAATAAAGTAAATTTCTTGAATTAGCCACTCAATACAAATGACAACGTAATGATTAAATAGGCTCATCTGCTCATAATATTATGGCCAAATAAAGTGTCAAGCAAACTCAGAGCCTTAATTTAGATACCATACTTGAATATTTTACTATTGCACATAAAGCTATAAATTAATACAATAATAAAAATCCATATGCACATCTTTCAAGGTTGAACTAATTCCATCTTCAGATAATTATCAACTAAAATATGAAAATTTTATCTAAATGAAGACATCACTTTTGGTACTTTAGTCTTAATTTGAAGCCAATTATAGTTTTTGGGTTTTTATATGCCCCATTTATTTCAATTTATTATTTGTCAGTGTGTGTCACTGACCTGATTTAATGTAACCTTTTCTTTTTTTAAAAAATATTTTTATTGACAAATCTCACACACATACAGTCCATGGATATACAATTAATGGTTCACAATATCATCAATATAGTTGTGTATTTATCACCATGATCATTTTTAGAACATTTGCATCATTCCAGAAAAAGAAATAAAAAGAAAAAATAAAAAATTCATATATCCCATACCCATTACCCCTCCCCCTCATTGACCTCTAGTATTTCCATCTACCCAATTTATTTTACCCCTTATCCCCCCCAATTGTTTAGTTTTGTATACATATTTTTTTACTCATTTGTCCAGACTCTGGGTGAAAGGAGCATCAGACACATGGTTTTCACAATCACACAGTCACATTGTAAAATCTATATTGTTATACAATTGTCTTCAAGAATCAAGGCTACAAGAGCACAGCTCAACAGTTTCAGATACTTCCTTCCAGCCACTCCAATATACCATAAAAAGGGATATCTACTTATTGCATAAGAATAACCTCCAGGACAACCTCTCGACTGTTTGAAATCTCTCAGCCCCTGAAACTTTACTTTGTCTCATTTCTCTCTTCCCTCTTTTGGTCAAGAAGGTTTTCTCAATCCCATGATGCTGGGTCCCAGTGAATTCTAGGCATTCTATTTCTAATGGAACAATTATTATCAAGTATAAAATACTTGATAGGGAGATCTACACCCCTGGGAATCATGTCTCATGTAGAGGGTAGGGCAGTGTTCACCTGCCAAGTTCATTTAGAGAGAGAGACCACATCTGAGCAACAAAGGGGGGTTCTCTGGGGGTGACTCTTAGGTATAATTATAAGTAGGCTTAGCCTATCCTTTGCAGGAATAAGTTTCATATGGGTGGACCCCGAGATCATGGTTCAGCCTACTGATTTGGTTGTCCCCACTGCTTGCGAGAATATCAGGAATTGTCCACATGGGGAAGTTGACTATTTGTTCCTTTCTCCCCAGTCCTCCAAGGGGACTTTAATGCAGCCTTTTTAAAACTGGACCAGTGGAATATTCTTCCAGGAGAGATTAATGGTGTGGTGCTCTGCATACATCCTCCCAACAAAGAAAGGAGGAAGGAATCACTTAGCAATTTTTTGTGAAATGTGGCATTTAATATCCTCTTCGTGTAGACCTATAATTCACAGCAGCCTATTAAAGTTTCTCGGAAGATCTACTTCAGTGAATAAACTTGGTTCCTCTAAGCAGAGTTTGGTACGTAGTGGGTGATCTATGTATGCTTGTTTATAAATGGATGAACTTTGCTGAATGCCTCTTTTCTAGGACTTACTTGGCCATGGGACACCACACTGTTTTTTTCTAATAACAACTCACAAAGTTATCATTTGATAGATATGGACCTTCGTAAAACCCTGTCTTACATATCTGTTAAATGTCTATTATCTATTAATGTCCTACACAGTTAGTTTGTCAAACACCTGTTGGGAAATAGTCTAGAGTACCTGAATAATAAATGAAGACAATGCATTTTAAATTCAGAAAACTAATTGGTTTGCTTAAATTTTCAACCAAATGACTCTGCCACGGGTCAGTCCTTGAATGGTTCCGTTGACTCTCCAGTGGGCCTTCGGAGTCTTTCACATTTTTCTAATTATGAAAGCTCTGTCTTCTGATGTTTTTTTACTGAGAGCTTCACAATAAGCATGGGGATTCCATCCAAGAAGCAGTTAATTCATGGATCTTGGTATAAATAAACCCTGGAGCTCTTTTGAGTTCATTTACATTATTCTTTTTTTTTAAATAAATATTTCTAAAGTCCTATCAATAATATCTTAGCAACCACATTGCAAGAACTTGAACAAACTTGAAGATGAGTATTCCACCGAATAGGTGTCAAAAAGTGCTGCCACCAAGCACTTGCACTTTAGGGCTACACATGTTAGACAGAAAGGTAGAAAATGTCTATCAGTTTTATACTTTATAATAATTGTTTCATTAGAAATAGAAAACTAAATTAGACACACTCTGAAAGCTACTATTAAGGCACACGCTATATATTCAAAGCAAGTGAACATTCTTTATCAGGAAACATTTCTTAAATCAAGTGTTGGCTACTTGGAGCCTAAGTATCGAATACGTGGAGTTTAAGTAAACAGCTTACTTTGCAGAGTCAGGCTCATGCTGCGCTCCACCACCCCAGCTTCATTGGCCGCTACACAAGTATAGTCACCAGCATCTTCACTCTACGAAAATAAGCAGGGTTTTATAAAAATGGGGGTCTGTGGAGCAGGGAAAATCACTTTTATCCACATGATCCTAGTTTACATGAAAATTCATTTTTTGAGAAGTCATTTTAAGGGAAATAGATAAACATACATAAATCTAACCTCATCACTAGGTTAAAAAAAAAGAAATTCTTCTCCTTAGCTTCTTGAAGGCAGTTCATCATCCCTCTCTGGAAATAATACTTGATAGGTCAACAGAGAAAAAGTGACACATTTTTGAAGCACCTATTAGAAATTATCTAATTAAAGAACTGTATCAATAATATTCTTGATGATATTTTAAAAAGCATTAAAGTAAAACAAATGAACAAATATTGTATCCTTCCTAATGGAAGTTATTTAAAAGACATTAAGTTGGCTTCTGTCTTTAGAAAGTTTGACACGAAGAGAAAATAAAAGATTGAATTTACTTGTAATAATAAATCACAAAAGGTAAATCATATAATCTTATATATATGGTACAGAAAATAACTCCTATATGGATTTAGATTTGGTGACTAATTAGAATAACAGATTTCCGTAAAGTTCTTGTGAATGGGACAATTCTGTACTCATCAATAGAAAAAGTAACTCAATAGATGGGACCTGATTTGTAAGGAGTGCAATAAACATTGTTTAGATGTTTAATTTGAGGTTTCAATGTATTACCAAATAAACATTTCTAGTTAGAAATGGAACTTGGAAAAGCTTCAGGACTGGAGATAATATATTTAGAAATCTGAAATAGTATAATGGGAAAATTTAGCATAAGTATTAACACTGGCATTAGAAGAAGCCCCAAGCACTTCAGAAGTGGTAACATTTGAGCAGAGGAAAAGGGAAAAAGTGGCAATGAAGAAGCCAGAGACTTCTTAGCGTTAATAGAAGCTAAAGGTAGAAATCATCTCAAAATTGAAGGAACAATTAATAGCATCTAATGCTGAAGTGAAACCAAGGTGAATCAAAGACTGAAAATAGTCCATTGGATTAGTCCATTGGATTACCTTTTCATTAATAATTATTTCAAATAACTAACAACAAGAGCACCTAAGAGATCTCATCAAATGTGAACTAAAAAAATTACCCATATGTATTCTAGGTGAGACATTTTTAGATAATAATGCATCCATTTGACTCCAAAACTAATATAACCGAAAGTTCCAATCACTTACTGAGTTACTGAAGTTTTGGGAAAAGCCTAATATAGTTATGGGCTTAGGGATGAAATCTACTCCTATAATTTGTTTATAATTGTAGTTGTAATTCTTCAATGTCCTTGTTCTAAAACAGATTTGCAGAAGTTATCTCCTAATGTTAAAATGATAGGTCAATGACTGGGAACAGTGTAGCAAAATTATCTTATTGCTTTTATTTATTTGAAAAGGCTGAAAATATCAGCTTAAACCCTTGTTTCAGTTTTTAAAAAATAACCCATAAATTCCGATTTTATGATTTAAGAGAATCTTCTCCCATTCCTGGCACCCACACTGGGGGCACTGAATGTGGCAGTTTAAGTGGGCATTGACGATTCCAAAGTAACTTACTATGGTGCCATAGATGGCCAGTGAGCCATTACCAAGTTGCCGGATTCTGCGGCTAATTTCAATTTCCACTCCCATTCTGCTCCAGTGGATGGTTGGGGCAGGGTCTCCTTTCACCTCACAATTCAGGATTGCATTACCACCGAGTGGCTCAATCCAATTAGAAGGGTAATCACCTTTGAAGACGGGAGGTTCTGGGAAATACATAAGACAAATACACAATAAAAGGAAGCAATGACAATTTCCTTGTGATTTTGACCTATTTAGAAACATAATTCACAGTAAAAAAGGAAAATCTACTCTAGAATCACATGAATTTTCCAGAATAAGCTGCTCCTGCTAATTAACAGATAATTTTGTCCATTTTAAGAATCTAAGCTAAGTCTACTTTGTGCCAGTCTATTTACTATTTACCTAACTTGAGTTGGTGACTCATATTTTTTTCTCATGAATATGCTCATCAGTGAAATAGGACTATATGCTTTAATAAACTGACATAATACTGTATTAATATTTAAATGATGCAAAAAACAAACCACTCACTATAAATAAATTGTAAATTAAAAATAGAGAATTTTACTTACCTTTCACATAAACAAATCCAATTGCTTTCACAAAACCAACACTGTTCTCTGCAGTGCATACATAAGTGCCTGAATCCTCTTTTGACACTCTTTCAATAACAAGTTCACTATGTCCATTGATGCTGTCAAAGTGAGCTGAGGGGAACAAATCAGGAAACAACACAAATAACTCAGTAACCTAGGAAAATATTCATGACAGGTCAATAATTTGCAGGTTAGATTTACGAGTTAGCAACTGAACCCAAGAGCTCTCATCATGACATTGGAGAAGAGAGCTGTTTTCACAGTTTTCTTCCTCTGAGGTATTCTGTATGTATACAGAAACTCATTTGAAGAATGAAAAACAGCAGAAGGAACAGGAAAAGAAAATGAAAACAAACGTCTTTTGAAATTATTTTAGATTAAAATAAACCTTTCGTCCAGTTGCTTAAAGCTGGCTCATAGCCTCTCGGGATTCAAAATCTTTCATTCAGAAATACGACATCTTCCATTTCATTTTATCTCACCATGATTTTCTACCCAAACAATTTACATAAAACACATGAAACCCTTTTAGGTTATAATTCAACCAATTTGGCAGTCAGAGGGGGGAATCATGAAAACATATGCTAGTTAGGTAATAATGACAACATGATCAAAGTTGTAATAGTTTAAACTTCTCCATAAATGATGAGGATATAAATATTTATAAAGGTAGTTATAATATTTGGAAAAGAATATAAGGTAAACATGCTAATCCTAAAATAATAGACGCTAAGATTCTAATTAGAACAACCACTGTCTGTGTTTATCTTGCATGCTTTCCCTATCTTTCCCAATTGTACCTTTCTAATTTCATTATGCTGAAATAGTAAGTGGAAAATTAAGCTTTAGAAATTTAAGTAGCCAATTGAGCACTACAACTTTAAAAAAAAAAACTGACGAGATCTTTGACATTGCTCTTCCTTAGCGGGATGCACTACTGTTATTAGTAAGATAATACAGCTGATAAATTCCAGCCATTAAGATAAATCCTTATAAAAGCAAAAACTCAAGCTGATTACTACTTTTCTAGCAAGGCGTTTATTAAATGCTTATAGTGCAGTACTTCAGAAGTCAGATTTTCGATGCAACCACTTCTCAATATGTACACTTTTATGCTGATGACAAAGTCTAACAATAAGTAGATACTTGTCCTCTCAGGAATGAGTGCTACTGGGTTCCAGGCACTGCCTTAGCACATCATGTACATATGCACTAGAAATTTTCTACATAGATTAATCTATATTTATAATAGAGGTTGGGTCACACAGTGGAAGCAGAGTTCTTTGTAAAATTAGGCAAATCTTCAAAATTCAAAAAGTAATCACCTTGATTTACCTTGATAAAGGGATCAAGGAGATAATCCCAATTTATCTAGGTAAAATAAGTTTAGATATACATTATCGTCTATTCAGGAGGAATTCGTTTTAGTTTAAAAATATCTAATTATGTCTGCACCATAAAGTTCTGCAATAAACTTATCCTTTTAAAGGAATGGACAGAATGCATATGCTGGGTAAACAGTAAAATCTGAGCAGAGGAATACATTTTTCAGAATTTCAAGCAATTCTTCTCAGTAATTTTTCAATCAAATCCCATAGAGGAAATGGAAATTGGTTTATAGCTCTAAATGGGCTTTTTTATTCACCTCTTAAAAATTGTATCACCAACCTGGAATTATATTGTTATTGAAGGTCCATGTTAACTTGGGCAATGGAACACCAGTTGCTTTACAGCTTAATTGTAGCCGTTCTCCTCTATTTAATGACACATCTCCAGGAAGTTCAGTAAAAGTGGGGAGAACATGCACAGTCAGGCTGACAGTGTGTGTGTCTTCACCTGCAGCATTGTTAGCAACACAGGTATAGGTGCCAGAATCCTCCGGCTTAAATAAAAAATCATAGTGCTTAACATTGTAGGAACTTACATCATATCACACAAAATACATAAGATTGCATAGTTTGGTCCCTCAAAGAAGCATCCTTATTTAAAGACTATTTAAATTTCCCTTTCTAGTCTGAACCATTAGGTCAGACTTTGCATACCAAAATTCCATATTGTGTGAGAGTTCAAATATAAGCCATTACAATATTATACCAATCATTTTATAGTAATACAATCTCAGGAGACTTTAGATTCTAAAAGTTAACTAAATATCAAAGTTTGCAATGTTCAAATAAAGAACAGAAAACCCCAAGGCTGGTCATATTTTGACAGCATAGTTAGCTCTGTGTATAATGTGGCCCCAAAGACCATTAAAATTATCAGGGAAAATCAAAAGTAAGGGCAACATAATCTACAATTCTCAAGTTTCACTTGCTAAATCCAACAGCCAGTTGTCAGCACAATCTTATTTGATGTATTGGCAGGATGTGACATAATCTTTTCTCTTTGAAATCCTGTCCTCACTTGGTTTCCAGCCACCACACTCCCCTAGTTTCCCTCCTCCTTCACTGTGGTTGCTCCTTCTCCATTACTTTTGCTGGCTTCCCCTCAAAATTAGTGTCTTAATGCTGGAATGTAAGAGGACTCAGTCTTTGTTCCTCTTGTCTTCTCTATTCTCTGTTCCTTGGTGATGTCATCCTGTCTTATGCTTCAAATACAATCTATATGCTGGTGTCTACCAGGATCTCTAGGCCAGATCTTTCTTTTAAACTCCAATTATATTGCAAACCCTCTGCTTGGGTGCTTAATGGATATCTTAAACTCATGTCTAAAACTGAACACCTAATCTTTCTCTTACGCTACTTGCAATCTATTAGGAAATCTGAACTTCAAAGAACATCATGCATTATCTCACCAACTTTCACCCCTTCTCTGTTAACATTCTGCTCTGAGTCCTGTCATCTTTTACTTAGAGCACTATTATTAGTTTCCCAACTGGTATCCTGCTTCTTTCTTTGCCTCCCTACTCTGTTCTCATCAAAATAGCAAATAAAATCCTGCAAAGCATAAAATCCTGCAAAGCAGCTTCCCTTGCTCAGAAGCTGCAATGGATTTTGGTGTGGATTTGTTCTGATTTGGTCCTACGAGATCCTATATGATCTGAACTTTTCTCTTTGCTTTCACTGGCCTCCTATTTCTAAAATACACAAGACACATTTCTACCTTACTTTCTTTGCTCTAACTGTTTTCTCTGTCTTGTATGCTCCTCCCCCGGATATTTGCTTGGCTAACTCATCTACTTAAGTTTTGTTCACATGTTACCTCCCCTAAGGGGACTTACTCGGATCACCTTAATTAAAACTGTAACTGCTCCTCCTAGCTCCTGATGCTCTTTATGCTGCTTTTAAAATTTTTTAAACCACTTTTTGTCTTCTGACTTACTGTATAAGTATTTATTATGTTTTTTTTTTTAATTGCCTATCTTCCCTCTCTAGAAATAAACTCAATGAGGCCAGGGATCTTTGCTTCTTTTGTTCCTTGATATATTCCCAGTGCCTAAATCAGTACTGTGCTCACAGAAGGTGCTTAATTAATACCTGTTGAATTAATGATGAATGCCTCTGGATGCATTAAGGAATATATTGTGGACTTTTCCATTTCCTCTCAGAAGTTAAAGAATACATTTTTTTTATTGAAACACCAAAAAGAATTAACTGTAAATTTAGCATAAAATTATAGTCATTCATCATAGATACAACCAAAGTTTGGCTACATACTATTACATTTTTAAAAAGGACACACAGGAATAAACCATATTCCCTGTAAATGTTTCCTCCTACTGCCCATTTTAAGTATTTTTAAATCCCTAGATTGTGAAAATTTAAGTTTAAAATTAAGGATTTTATGAAAATGAAGCATTTACAAATTTGGATTATACATATTAATCACAAATACAATAATATGCACTTATTTATGTCTCTCAGCTGGTATTTATAATCTATCTAATTGTTGATTCTCTCATAAAGTATCTGGGTCATTTTCCCACTAAATATACACATTTAGTGGGAAATACACACACTGGGTCATTTTCCCACTAAAAAATATACACATTTTTTCATTTTTAATTCCTTAAAGTCTAGAAGAGAAATTGCATGGTTAAATTCAACATTCCTGAACCCGAGATGATGCCCACAAGAGATATTTAACAGTTGAAACAAAATAGAAATATTTATCCCTATTTCATCAATTCCAAAGATCACATATTTTTCACATTTTAATATCTACAAAATTGGGATACAACTTAAAATTAATCATCCATCATAGTTTAATTGACTGTAGTTATTCTTACTTAATGGTACTTAAATTAATGATGCATCTTACAACTGAAGGAAACTTAAGATTTGAATAAATAAGAATTTTGTTGGCACCTGTGATTGTTAGGCCTATCACTAATGCTAGTTTACCTGCTACCCAAGAGCTTGGCTAACTGATTGAGGTTATTCTATAAAATGAATGCGATCAATTTTATAATTTTAATCCATTCTAAAGTAACTTCATTCAATTTGTAATGAAACTCAGGTATTATAAACAGAAACCTGATATGCACAAGAACTCTAAAATTCATTTCACGTTTTAATCATACTTTACTTTTTGGTACCAAATGATGATACTGTCAAACCATATTTTCGAAAAAAAAGTCATGAAATATGCACAAATACAGATTTCTGTTCAGGCTATCACTAAAAAACTGAGATGCCCTGACAGCTCTTATTTTGCAGATATGGAGAGGTACCAGCTAACAATATTCAAACACTTAGTCTTCTGTAGTTTCCTAAGACTTCAATCCCCATGACAATCATTAGAAAAGATTATTTAAAAACCTGAAAAGAACAGAAAGCTGCCTTTTATATTTGCTTAATAATATATCCAACATTATTACATGCCCTCTCCTGTTTTCATTTACATAAATAGTAACAAGCATAGAATATAGCCCAGGTATTCAGAATTTTTCCCCTAAAATATCAATTTCCAAAAAATAAAATAAAATATTTTTAAAGGGGGCTATTTATGCATTTCTATAATCTGTTCAATACTATTATCATAAAATGAACAGAAAATGACAAAAATGAAATATGTATAAAATTCATTTTGTGATTTGGATTTATAAGAGTATTTTTCTTTCATAATTAGACAGTATATTTCCAAACTAAGTTAGTGAAAGGAAAAAGGTGAATTAACAATCTGGCTTATTGTATCTATTCATTTTTATTAAACTTACCACAACATTTTCCAAAATGAGTTCTCCATATGGTTCAGCAGTGTATTTTCCTAACAAGTCAGCTAAAAGAACATTGTCTTTTTTCCAGTTAACTGCTGGTGTGGGGATTCCATCAGCTACACATGGAAGAATGGCTTGTGAATTTTCATTGACCGTGTAATGCACTTCTGAACTACGGATTCTGGGTGGTACTATAAAGAGTTTTTAAAAAAGATAGTTATTCAAGATGTTGAGTTGTTGAATTCAATAGTATCTCTATTTACATTGAAAATTAAGATACAAAAGACTGAGGGATACATTTATTAGAAATATTTTTTAAACTTTTTTATTATATAGTATAACATATATACAATGCAAAGAAATAAAAAAGCAATAGTTTTCAAAGCACTCTTTTGTCATGGGTTACCATACAATCCTCTCATATTTTTCCTTCTAGCTGCTCCAGAATATAGGAGGCTAGAGGGCTTAAATACTTTTTGTCATCACAATTTACTTTTTTCCTTTTTTAATGAGCAATATATATGTAAAAAAGCTATACATTTCAAAGCACAGCACCACAATTAGTTGCAGAACATATTTCAGACTTTGACATGGGTTACAATTTCACAATTTTAAGTTTTTACTTCTAGCTGCTCTAAAATACTGGAGACTAAAAGAGATATCAATTTAATGATTCAGCATCATTCATATTCATTTGTTAAGTCCTATCTTTTATGTATAATTCCACCATTATACACCCCAATACCTCTCATTGGGCTTGTTTGGGCTATGGCAATTCTGAATTTTTGCTACTGGAAGGGTCTGTCACTAATATGGGGTAGGGAGATGTAACTATCTGATGTTCTGGAGAGGCTGGGCTAGGTTTCAGGACTTATCTGGACCAGGGACCCATTTGGAGGTCGTAGGTTTCTGGTAAGTTACTCTTGTGCCTGGAACCCTTGTGGAATCTTGTATGTTGCCTTAGGTGTTTTTAAGGATTTGCTGGAAAGGGGGTTGGCAGGTTATGATAGGTAGCAAGGTCTACCTGAAGTTTGCATAAGAGCAACCTCCAGAGTAGCCTCTCGACTTTATTTGAACTCTCTCTGCCACTGATACCATATTAATTACACTTCTTTTCCCCCATCTGGTCAGGATATAATTGGTGATCCCATGGTGCCAGATCTGGATTCATCCCTGGGAGTCCTCTCCCATGTCGCCAGGGAGACTTTCACCTCTGGATGTTATGTCTCATGTAGGAGGGAGGGCAATGATTTCACTTGCAGAATTGAGTTTAGAGAGAATGAGGCCACATCTGAGCAACAACAAAGGTCCTCCAGAAGTAAATCTTAGGCATGTCTATTACCTGTAATAGGCATTATAAGTCTAAGCTTCTATGCTACTTACATAAGCGTCACAAGAGCAAGCCTCATGATTGAGGGCACGGTCTATTGATTTGGGTATCCCTAAAGTTTGACACAGTATCAGGGGATTCCCTGATGGTAAGGCTTAATAGTTCCATATTCTTTCTCCCCTCTCAGGGGACTTGCCAATATTTTTTTGATTATCTAGTTAATATACTCTAGAATGTTTCTAGGCATTACAATTAGAAAATTTTTTTAAATACTTATTAATATATTGATTTGTTACCATGAAAGCAATCAATATTTTTGATACTATCAAGAACTCAATTTTGAACTTACTGAATATTTAAATTTAGTTTCAGAGCATGAGCTGGGTTGGAAATTTCTAGATTTTATTTGGCTTCCTGATTTCTCCTTAATTCAGTTTCTTCTGCTTAATGCAGTAAAGTAAACAAACATACAACAACACTAAAATACTTCTTGTGTAACTGCTGGATTTCTATCATAGAGATATGGTGAGAATGAACTAACAAAAGTTACTGTAAGACACTTAACTGTTATTGAGTATCACGAAGTGCTAAAGAAAAAACAATTTATTTCAGTATTTCAAGAATGTTATAACAAATGTAATTAAAACCAGATCAAGATATTTAAATTCAGTAATGTCTGAGAGGAAATTTTTATAGTGATTTCATCACTCAGTGCATTGTAGTACCAAGCCAAATACTTTTTTTTTTTTTTAATTTGCATATGGGCAGGAGGCACCAGGGATCGAACTCCAGACCTCCAGCACAGCAGGTCGGAGCTCTGCCTGCTGAGCCACGGCAGCCGCCCCCAAGCCAAATACTTTTTATGCCACAAGTTTTTTTGGCGGGGGGAACTTGAATTTAAGCAATAAAGAAAGATAAATGGAATACTTTAAGAAATACCTTAATTGACTAAGAGCTAAAATATTTATAAAAGAAAGACTTAAAAAATAAAAAAAATGCTTGGCTCATAAAGTAAAAATATACTCTTCCACCAAAACAATGAATTTTGGAATTATTCAAACATATTAGTGAGAAATGGACCAATTTGTAATGATATTTTGAAAAGTAACAAAACAACAACTGTTCTCAGCAAAGATAACATTGCTACACAAATACTACTTTTTCATCCTTTAATTTTTTTTATTATATGAGTAAATATACAAACATATGAATGAGTATGTGCTAAAACCTATAATCTAGAAAGCAGAATACTTTGCTGCATGGATGGTCCAAGTAAACATTCAATTCATTTTTCATTGATTTTTTTATGTGTTTTCATTATTGCCATTATCTTGGTTTTCTTGGGGTTGCTAATTTTTTGTTTCCTAACTGTTGCAGAATTTCAACATCAAAACTTTTACTTCAATTTTTTCTTTTCCCTAATGAAAATTTTAAGGCTTTGACTTTATCTTTGATTTTAGCTTTGGCCACACACCATACGTTTTGATATGTAGTGTCCTTATTTTTATTATTTTCCAAATAATCTAAAAATAAAAATATATCCTTTGACCAACTAATTAGTTAGCAGAGTATTTTTTAGTTTGTCTGGGGCTACGATTTTGGAATTAAAACTTTATTACTGGAAAAAAAAAACGAAAACAAAAACAGAAAAATCTTTATTCCTGGGGGCATGGATGGTGGTAGAATGCTCACCTTTCATGCGGGAAACCTGGGTTCGATTTCCAGACTATGCATCTCCCCCCCAAAAAAACCCAACTTTACACTGATTTCTAGGTTTATTCCACTGTGGTCATGAACTGTGGCCCATACTTTTAAAATCATTCTTTGTTGTTTAATATATGGTCAGTTTTGGTAAATGGTCTACAAATAGTTGAAAGGAAGAGTATTATTTATTTGTAAGGTAAAGGTTAATGTATATTTATTAATTACAATGATAACTGAAAGTAAATATAAATCAGGGAAAAATTTAGAAAACTCAAAAATTGCAATTTTTAAATTTTGGTTAAATTATTTATTTAATCAATTAAAACTACTTCCATTTGAAATTGTCACCTTTACTATTAAGTTGTAAGATATTCAGACACTTCAAAAATAAAAATAGCTTCCACAAATTTTTGAAAAAGAAAAAGCAGAAGCTTATTTTTAAAACAAGAATTACTTCTGAAAATAGTGTTTGGGAGCAATTTAATTTGCTGATTGTTATTCTCCATGACTGATATTAATAGCTATTCTATCTTTTGTCTTAAAATATGCATTTAAGAATTAAAATATTTCCATGCTTATTTAGATATTTGGCAAATTTTCTGAATACACAGGAAAAATAGGTCACCTTTCTGCTATAAAAATCTACGTGTAAATCTTTTATAACTTTAAAATAACGAATCAAATACACCTCCTATTCTTATTGGGTTTAAACTGTATAATGTAGGTTATATGATGATAAGTTTTGAGTCAAGATGACTCGCAGTTTGAGAAGAAAAGCAAGAATCTCATAACAGAAAAAGACAGATCCCAATAATTGCAATATGATGGCATTATTGGCAGCATATTATGTATCCCGACTATTTTAAGAAAATTGCCCCTTCTCTCTCACACATTTTTGTGCTCACCCACAGAAAAACACAGCCTACAGAACACATATGACGGGCAAATGTACCTTCAAACATCTCCTTCACCCCCGCCCGCCACAGGTTTGGATACACGTTTTGCACAGTTTTGATTTCCATCATATTTGCCCACAGTGGCCTTTCCTCTTTGCTAAATTGATGCAACAGACTTAAATCATTGATGTTAAAGAACCCACCGTGGACTGTGAGCTTGGTGCTCGTGCTGGTCGATCCAGCCACATTAGCTGCCATGCACGTGTACTGGCCAGCATCACCAGGCTGCACAAATGCTATCTGCAGAGCTCCGGAACTGAGGACATGCTGGCGGACTGATTCCAAGACTACATGCCCATCTTTATGCCATGTGACGTCAGGTGGTGGCAGGCCATCCACCTCACAGGGCAGTGTGATGGGCTTATCCACAGCGATGACGTGTTCCTTGGGATGGAGGCTAATGACTGGAGGAACTAAAAGATACAAAGTTTGGACCTCATCTTAAACCATGAAAGTACCATTTACACACTATAGTATTACTCTAGCAAAATGAAACAAGAAACAAAATCCTGATAGAACCAAATCGTCAAAAAAGGGTGACTAGAGTTTGTTTTCATGGAACATACAATTTATCGCGCCCTTTTAAGAAAATTAGTGTCTATATAACTAACAAATAAGTGTAAGAAATTATCAAATTAAATTGAGGAGAAAAATTTATTCATGAGGGTTTGCATGTATAGGAAATTGAGGTTGTATCAACAAAGGCATTTTCTTTAATATATGTGTATTGTCTCACTTCACATGCTTAAACTTCCAAAACAGACCTCCTTAAGCTTTGGAAAATGTTCATCTACTCAAACATACTTTTACTCATTCAATTCCTACAGTGCTTAGCAGGTATCTCTCATGCACAGTGGTCATTTTAAATAAAGTATTACTTGACTGAATGAATAAATAAATGAATCATGGAAATAATTGTATAGATAAAATTATTCCTACTTCAGAAAGCTGTGGAAGGGCTTATGGCAAGAATCTTCCTTCCAAGAATTTACAATAGATTGATTATCACTTAAGTATTGTCCAGGATATACTACTGATTCTTAAAGTATTCACCACAAAAAACATACTGTATAGTTATGAATAACCATGTGGGATTATTGATAGCAATCAGAGTTATTTGGTTTAATTTTTTCTTTGCCCTTATATACTGTATCTGGGTCAGAAGAGATCTTTTTCAGATTTTTTCATGCTTCAGGAACATACAATTATCTCTGAGTGCTTTTGCAATGTTGAAACGTTATTAGTGCTTTAAGGTGTTTCTTTGTCCGTAATTGCTCTTAATAATTTTAATCAATTAGTGAGGAAAAAAACCACAAAAAAACCTCCCATTGGAAACTGCTCACTTATGTTGTCAAAACAGGTGAATATTTCTTGGTTCTTATTCTACCAGATCTCCTAACTGGATTCAACAAAGTAGTCCACTCCCTTTACTCCCTTCTTGAAACACTCTCTTCTTCTGTCCTACCTAATGTATCATTAATTGGCTTTCCTCTGACCTCTCTGCTCTCTCCTTTGTATGTTTTTCCAGCTTTCTCTCCTTTATCAGATCTCTAAATCACACAGCGTCCTAAGGCTTTGCTCTCAGTTCTCTTTTCTATCCACATTCTCTTTTCCTAGGCGATTTTATGCAGTTGTATGTGTTTAAATACACTGCTTATATCCACATTTATATCTTAGACTATCATTCTCCCATGAGCTCTGAATTCATAAATATTCAACTTTCAATTTGACATTCCCACTAGGATTTCTAAGTTTCCTACATTTAGCATGATTAAACAGAAATCATGACTTTCTTCTTTCAAGCTTAGTTCCGCCCCGTGAATTTCCCCACGATACTATCATGTACTCAATAGTTCAAGTCTAAAGCCCAAGAAACATAATTAAGTCTTCTCTTTTTCTAATCCCCCCAATATGATTCATTATTGGCCCTGGCAATGTAATAAATACACGAGGTATCTACAAAGATACTTCAAATCCATGACTTTTTTCTTTCATCCCTGTGATATACACATCTCCCCCACTCTGAGCTAGACAATCACATCCTGCCATGACCACTTGAACAGTTCTTGAGCTCTAGCCTTGCCTTTTTACCAAGCTGTTATGTACATAGCACCAAAAGAGGTCTTCTTAAAACCAAATCAAAATCCTTGAAAGGCTTCTCCCTGCACAGAAAATGAAAACTAAACTCCTTACAAACGTTTGGGTCCTCCATGCATGGGCTCCACCTACTTTTTTGACCTCCCTCATGCTATGCCAGCCTTCCCCTTGCTTGCCATTTTCTGGCCACAATGGCCTTTTTTCTTTTCTCTGCTCTTTCCTGCCTCTGGACAAATGCACACTGGACATACTGGACACTTCCCCCAACCTTCACATAGCGTATCGTAGCTTATCATTCAGGTCTCAGCTTAAATGTCTACCACTCAGAAAAGCCTATCCTAACTATTGATCTAAAGCAGTCCCTACATCCTCCTGTTACTCCCTACCTCCACCTTTTTATTTTTCCTCTGGATAGCATATAGCAAAATTCAAAATTATTTTATTTATTTGGTTGCTTTTTCTTTTGCCATAGAGAGGGATTATGTCTATTATATTCACTGCATCTCTAGTTCCTATCCCAATAAGTATTTATTGAATGAATTTTGAAAAACACAAGGAAACTTAACTTACAATATGCAGGAAAGTAAGCTTTACCATGTTCATTAATTTGCCGTAGAAAAATCATACTATAGGGAAACTTAAAAACAGTAAATTCAAATGAAGTAGAACGGTCCCTATTTCTAGGTCACACAAAAACAGCACATGCACAATATCAAAATCATATAAAAACTATCAGCTGAATGTGAAAATAAAAATATCCGTGCTTGGTCTTTGGCATATTTTTATCTCAGCTAGTTGGTTAAACTGCAGTTATGTGGACAGCACAGTTCAGTCTCTCGTAGTGTATCCAAAGTGATGTTATAGAACAAATGATTTTAAAAATTACCTTAAATATGCACTGTAATGAAATGAAATATCAAATGGTGATCCACAGAAGTCCAAAATAAGATAGAATTCCTCAAATTTCTTATAGAAACAATGGTATAAAACAACCCATTTAATTTTCTTTGTCATAAGGGTAATAGAAAAACAAAGAGGATAAGATAAACTGAGAATACTGAAAACTATCAGAGAAAGCAGCAGTCATTTTAGAGATATAAATATTTGATACCCATTGTTAAAAACCTATTTGAAGACAGGGATTAATTATTTAAGTACCTTGAACATTTAACTTGATTTTGCCCAAGGCTGTACCAGCTGAATTCTGAGCCACACACATGTAAGTACCAGCATCTTCTCTCACAGCTCTGGAGATTTGCAAGCCGCCTTTAGGAAGAACAGCGTGGTTTTTGCCTACATCATAGTTATGGAAACAGAAAGCAAAAATAATTTTAATTTTCATTAAAAAATAATTACACCAACTTCTAAATTATAAATGTGGATGCTGTCATGAATTCCTTGATAGAGACAGTGGTAGTTACCTAAAGTGATGACATTGATGCCTTCTTTTTGCCAAGAAACGAAGGGACTGGGTATCCCTGTTGCTTCACACGGTAATAAAATGGCATTGTTTATTATGACATCTAGTTCACTCGGCTGAGGTCGAATGACTGGAGGCTCTATAAAAACCAATCAACAAAAATAAGTAACAGCACCAATTAATAGCAGAAATGTTTACTAAAGTCATGAGATTAAACACACCCAAATCCGTAATTTCAACACATTAATGATTTGATTGTTCAGGGGAAAAGCAAATATTGGCCATATTGTGTTCTTTGAGACTTGCCACAACAACCAGTGCCCATTAGAAGAACACAGACTAGAAGCAGAGAAAGATGATAAAAATTCAAAATGGGAAATAATTTAGAGACCCTGTGTGACTGATCGTCACTGTGCTTTTTTTTGTCTAATGAAGAATATTTTCCAAGATTTCACATTCCCAAGATATTAATGTGGATCACAGCTCCAACATGTGTATACTTTTCAAGAATAAACATGATTTTTTAAAAAAGAAAATCAAATCAGCAGGCTTTAAATAAATAAATAACCTTCCGTACCCTGGACACGAAAGCTCACATGTCGATGTGCTGAGCCAGCTGCGTTCCTGGCCACACAAGTATACCTTCCAGCATGGTCTAATTGGGTGGCAGATATTTCAATGGCTCCTAAGAAGGAGAGAAGTTATTATGTATGGTGTCCGTGTTTTTCTGGTTTGATTGACTGTGTCTCTCATTTTTTTGTTTCCAACAGTTAGAGCTGGGGTGCTTGACTTCTATACATACTTGTATACCTGAAGTACCTAACACCACAATACTTTAAAAAAATTATTCTTGACAGTTTAATTCATGCATAATTTACACACCAAAAGTTCACTTAAGTGTACATTCGATGATTTTTAGGATGTTCACAATATTGTGCAACTATGATCATGGTCTAATTTTAGAGACTGTGCTAGTGCTACAAAAAGAAACCTCAGGCCCATTTACAGCCATTCCTCACTTGCAGCCTCAGCCTTAATAGTAATTCACTTTCTGTCTTTATGGATTTGCCTTTTCTGGACATTTCATGTCAATGGAATCATTTACGAATGTGGTCTGATTTCTTTCACACTGAGGTTTTGAGGTTCATCCATTGTAGCATGTCAGTATTTTGTTCCTCTTTATTGCCAAATACAATTCCATTGTATGGATATATCATATTTTGTTCATCTATTCACCAACTCAATGGACATCTGAACTGCCTCCACTTTTTGGCTATTGTGAATAATGCTGTTATGAACATTCTATACATGTCTTTGTGTGGAAATAGTTTTCATTTCTCTCAAGTAGATTGCTAGAAATGGATTTGATGGGCCATATAGTAGCTAGGTTTAACATTTTTGAGAATTTCCAACCTGTTTTCCTAGCATAGCATTTTGTGCTGGAGGATAGTTAATATATATTTTATGATTTGAATTGTGACCAGTCTAGACAGGTTTCTGATGTAGTCATCTTGGGAACAAGATTTTTATATTATTTCCCTTCTACTAAAGAAATATGCAAATTCTCTTAAAATAATATGCACACACTTGTAAAGTCCCAGAGTACTGGCTGCTACTTTCATATTCTCCCCATCCCCTCCTCTTTTTCCTCCCCCTCCCCCTCTTCGTCTTCCTTCCCCTCTCCCTCTTTGTCCTCCCCTCTTCCTCCTCCTCCTTCTTTCTAGTGCCTCCCCAATGCAGGATGAGTTTCAGAAACACCAGTGTGAATCATCCATTCTTTCATTTAGGTGAATGCTTTTTTCTGCTCAATACTAAAACTTTTAATTGCATAAATGATTGTTATCACCACCCTCTAAAATTATCCATTATAGCACATATCACAGTCATATCTGATAAATTATAAAAATGTTGAAAGCTATAACTCTGTCTTAATTAGTATTGTATCCTCAGAAACTTAGTAGAGTACGCAGCTTGTTTTAGTACTTAAATAAGTGTTTGTTGACTGAATGGTAGAGATAGTATTTAATAAGGGAAGAAGTGTGTTTCACTCACAGGTAGGCAGTGAATTCGTTAAACCTTAGGTTTAGTAAACATGCACATAAAACACGAGTGCTCATGTTTATTTTATTCAACCAGTCTTAGCTATGTATTGTTTTGTTTCCAGACTTCTTTTTTTCTTTCCTTTCTCTAGCTCTCCTTCTCATTCTATGCCTTCTTTCCAGATACCTAAATCTGGGAATACACATGCATTTAATTCTGGTGAAACAAAAGACCTGGCGAGGCCACTATGAATAATCCAACTTCTAGATGTTTAATCACTGAGCTAGAGGACATACCTGAGGATAGAATTCTGTAGCCATCTCCCCTGGGAAGCAGTCTCATACCATTTTTGATCCAGTGAATTGAGGGGAATGGAACTCCTGAAGCAGTGCAGGTAATTACTGCTGGGGTATGTTTGGTTACTAGGAAGTCCATAGGCTCATCAGCTATCGAAGGTGGAACTAAAACAACATAACAACAAAAATAAAGGAAAGTATACATGTTCTGTTTCCAATGCTTACAGATTTTCAAAGCCTCATTATACAATTTTCTTTCTCTTCTGAAACTGAATGTGAGAAAAGTAGAAAAGAAACTCCTGTGAAGTACTGGAAAGAAGTGGTATCATTATAACAAATTTCTATCCACATGCTAAAACAGTTCTACCGTGTACAGTCAGATCCATGGTTCTCTTATCCTCTCCAGCGTCATTTGTCACAGTGCACTCATAGGCTGCAGTGTCATCCACAGAAGGGGAAATAATTACTAGTGAACCCGAAGATAGGAGCCTAGAAGAGAGATTTTAAAGCAATGAGGTACTGGATTTCATAATTTTTCTAGTCAGTTCAACATGGTATAACTTCAGTTAGGCTGAAGAGGGAATTTTATCATCTCTTAATGCTTATATCATGACCAATTTTACTTACCTACGAGAAATACAGGGCAATACTGATGTCAGCCACTATTTATTAAGTGTTGAATAAATTCCTGGCAACATGTTAAATGTTCTGCATAAATTATCTCTAAGTTTTACAATAACTATGCAGGTTGGTATTACGATTATTTGTATTGTCAGTTGCAAAGATTCAAAGTTAGGACTGGTTAAGCAATTTATCTATCGCCACACAGCAAGTCAGTGGCAGAATTAGTATTCAACTACAAGGCTCTCTGTCTAGCTCCTTTCATTATTTCTCATAGCTCTTTAGATATGAAGGCTACCCTGGAGGCACATAGCACATACATCAAAAAGTATGTCTTTAACTTCTAATCAATTCAAAACTAAAGTGATTCAAATGTTTAGGAGGCTTAGTAAATATACAAACATGATTTAAAGTAAATCTAAATAAATATAGATATCGTTTTATCTCAACTATGCAATGAATGAACAGAAATCATTCTATTTAATGGAAACATATTTGCATAGTTTTTATACAACAGCATCACACATTGTCCACAGTGTATACTTTCAAGTCACTGAATCCCCAATGGCAAAAGAATAAAAGGATGAGAAAGAGAAAGCAATAGTATTTCAAGTAAAACACTCCTAGTTTCATGTTTCCTGATATTTCAGAACTGATTTTTGTCAAAGTATATGTACGAGAGCATTCGTTTTCAGTATATGGCAAATCATCTGACAAGGTAATTATTTATTAATTTGTTTGAGATATAAGAAATGAGCCTCAACTATAGTGTCAGAAACTCCTAGTTATTTAAAGTTAAGCATTAAAAAACATGCACTGCCATATTATGAGCTATGGTAGTAAAGCAGGAGGAATGGAAAATTTTGGAGAAAATACTATTTTTTATTCCCCATACATGCTTACAATGACTAAATTTTATTTGAAGGGATTAAAATTGATTTTTATTCTACAACTAAAGGTTGTATTTATTTGTAAAGTATAATTTTTCTTTTATGCCAAATGATTGTTTTCTACCCTTTGTCTTTATAAAATTCCAAGAGGTGTTACAAAAATAAAGCAGGGGTTCTGTGAAAATGTTTGACTTGAGTGGCTCAAGAGTATCCCTGCTCCACGGAAAGGTTGGAGAAGGGACAGGAGGGTGACTGAGGCGGCAATTCGGGCGTGTGGCTGACCTGGGAGAGCCTTCTGCACCACATGTGGCAGCCCTGGCTGCAGAGGCAGAGGAACTGACAGGCAGAAGGCTGGAGCCTGGCATGGAGGCGCGGAGCCCATGGGAGTGCACAGACTGGAGCCAGGGACTAGGAAGTAAGCCAGGCCACATTCCTTGGGCGCGCTACCCTCACCAGTGCAGCCTGTGACAGGTGACTCACCCCACACCCCACTCACCTGAACCCCCCATCCTCTTCCATTCCCTGTGCTCCAGGCAACCCCACCCCACCAGCCCCCAGTGCACATACCTGCCCCACACCCCACCCAAGTGCAGCCAAACCCACCTCTCCTGCACCTCTCCTGAGCACTACCTCCCCCTCCCTGTTCCTTGCAGGCTGTTGTCAGCACATAAAGGTTGCGGGCACTAACCTCCATACCTAGGCTACCCCAGCCCCCGTCCATAGTGTCACACAGCCTCACCCTGCCCTCCCTGAGCTCAGCACATCCCTTTACGGCACTCCCAGGTCTGCACCTGCGCACAGACCCCCAATCACATCATTCTATTCTGGGAACCACACTTTAAGCAGTCTTAGAACCGCGCATGTGCACAGCCCTCAGCCTCACTTTCCAGATCTTAGAAAGTGCCAACCTGTGCAGCCAAATCACATCTGCCCCAATCTACAAAGGTGTAACCCCGACTTACTGCCACAGCTCTATGTATGAGCACAAAGGGTCCTGTGCCTTAGACCAGCACACACCAGGGTTACATCCCCCAGACCGGTGCACCTGCACGGCTATACCCTCCCTGGCTGCTGGGTGCCCATGTTCACAAGCATCAGCATACCATCCCAACCTGAGCCCATATCTGGCCTGAAACAAATCACCGTACTGAGCACTCCACCCTGTGCCCTGTTCCCTGCAGTACAATCATCCTGCAAACACAAGGCCTCAGACTACAGAAAGAAGTCAACTCCCAAAGTAAATCAATCAAGATATTAACATGCCATGAAGACAGCAGATGATCACTAAGCATATTACAATACAGACAGATACAGCCCTGCATAATGACCAAATTAAAACACCAGAGGAGACACAGACATTGGAACAACCAAACAATGATGTTCATACAACCCTACTTAATAAAATAAGTGGGATAGCAAATGACATAAAGGAGATCAAGAAGACAACAGAAGAGCACAAAGAGGAATTTGAAAGAATAAATAGAAAAATAGCAGAAATCATGGAGATTAAAGACTCTGTTGACCAACTAAAAAACATACTAGAGACACACAACAGCAGATTTGAAGAGACAAAAGAAAGAATAAGTGATATACAGGACAGGATAGTAGACTTAGAAGACTCAAAACAGCAAATGGCAAAAAAGATGGAAAAAATAGAATGGGAACTCAGGGAAACGACAGACAAAACAAAGCACAAAAATATTAGAATCATTGGTGTCTGTTCTAGTTTGCTAGCTGCCAGAATGCAACGCATCAGAAACGGATTGGCTTTTAATAACAGGAGATTTATTTTGTTAGTTCTTCAGAGGAAAGGCAGCTAACTTTCCACTGAGGTTCTTTCTTAATGGGAAGGCACAGGATGATCTCTGCCGGCCTTCTCTCCAGTCCCCTGGGTTCCAACAACTCTTCCCGGGGTGACTTCTTTCTGCATGTCCAAAGGCCTGGGCTGAGCTGCGAGTGCTGAGATGAGGAATGCTGAGCTGCTTAGGCTGTGCTATGTTGTGCTCTCTCATTTAAGCACCAGCCAATTAAGTCAAACGTCATTCATTGCAGCAGGCACGCCTCCTAACCTACTGCAGATGTAATTAGCAACAGATGAGGTTCACGTACCATTGGCTCTTGTCCGCAGCAACAAAATAGGTATGTTCACCTGGCCAAGCTGACAACTGAATCTAACTACCACAGTGTCCCAGAAGGAGAAGAGAGAAGTAAAGGGCTAGGAAGAGTAGTTGAGGCTATAATGTGGGAAAACTTCCCAACCCTCATAAAGGACTTAAATATACAAGTCAAAGAAGACCAAAGAACTCCAAACAGAATAAATACAAATAAGCCTTCCCCAAGGCACATACTAATCAGTCTGTCAATTGTTGAAGAGAAGCAGAATATCCTGAAAGCAGCAAGAGGAAAACAATCTACTAAATACAAGAGAAATCAAATACGACTGAGTTCAGCACCTTGGAGGCAAGAAGGCAGTGGTATGATATATTCAAGATCCTGAAAGAAAAAGACTTCCAGCCAAGAATTCTGTACCCAGCCAAACTGTCCTTTAAAATTGAGGGAGAGATCAAAGTTTTCACAGACAAAGGAGTCCTGAAAGAATCTGTCAACAAGAGACTGGTCCTACAATAAATACTCAAAAGAGTTCTGCTGGCTGAAAAAAATGACAGTAGATGGAGTCTGGAGGGGGACACAGAATTGAAGAGTACCACTAAGGGTAATTTAAAGAATACAAAGAGAAAGAGGGGAAAGAATATATAGATCTGACAAATAAAATGAAAAGATAAGATGGTGGAATCAAAAAACACCTTTTCAGTTATAACTTTGAATGTTAACAGACTAAACTTACCAATTAAAAGATAGAGATTGGCAGAATGGATTAATGAACATAATCCAGTTATATGCTGCTTATAAGAGACTCATTTTAGACATAAGGATGCAAATAGATTGAAAGTGAAAGGATGGAAAAAAGATTTTCCATGCAAGTTTTAACCAAAAGAAAGCAGGAGTAGCTATACTAATATCGGACAAAATAGACTTTAAATGTAAAGACATCATAAGAGACAAAGAAGGATACTATATACTAATTAAAGGGTCAACTCACCAAGAAGATAGAACAATCATAAATGTTTATACTCCCAATCAAGGAGCTCCAAAGTACATGAGGCAGACATTGGCAAAACTGAAGGGAGTGATAGATATTTCAACAATAATAGTAGAAGACTTCAATACACCACTCTCCTCTATAGACAGAACAACGAGACAGAAGATCAACAACGAAATAGAGAAGTTAAATAACTTGATAAATGTATTAGACCTAACAGACATATATAGGTCATTGCACCCCAAAGCACAAGGTTATACATTCTACTCTAGTGCTCATGGAACATTCTCCAGGACAGATCATATGCTGGGGCACAAAACAGGTCTTTATAAATTTAAATATATTGAAATTATTCACAGCACTTTCTCTGATCACATGGAATGAAGCTGGATGTCAATAACCATCAAAGAACGAGAACATTCACAAATATATGGAGATTAAATGACACTCTCTTAAACAATCAGTGGGTCAAAGAAGAAATTGCTAGAGAAATCAGTAGTAATTTATTCATCTGGAGATGAATGAAAAAGAGAATACAACTTATTAGAACTTATGGGATGCAGCAAAGACTGTGCTGAGAGGGAAATTCATTGCCCTAAATGCCTATATTAAAAATATTAAAAAACAAGAGCAAAAAATCAAGGACTTAAAGCAAACCTGGTGGAACTTGAGAAAGAACAGCAAACTAACCCAAAGTAAATAGAAGAAGAGAAATAACAATGATTAAAGTAGAGATAAATGAATGGGAGAACAAAATAACAGAAAGAATCAATAAAATCAAAAGTTAGTTCTTTGAGAAAATCAGTAAAATTGATGGACCACTAGCAAGGTTGACAAAGAAAAAAAGAGAGAGGATGCAAATAAACAAAATCAAATGAGAAGGGATGTGTTACCACAGACCCTGAAGAAATAAAAGAAATCATAAGAGGATACTATGAACAACTTTACACCAACAAATTAGACAACTTAGATGAAATGGACAAATTCCTGGAGCCACACAAACAAGCTACACTGACTCAGGAAGAAACAGAAGGTCTCAACAAACCAATTACAAATAAAGAGACTCAATCAGTCATCAAAAATCTTCCTACAAACAAAAGCTCAGGGCCGGATGACCTCACAGGGGAATTTTATCAAACATTCCAGAAAGAACTAATACCAATCCTGCTCAAACTTTTCCAAAAAAATGGGGAAAAAGGAACTCTACCTAACTCATTTTATGAAAGTTAATATCACTTTAATACCAAAACCAGGTAAAGATGCTATAAGAAAGGAAAACTACAAGCCAATCTTCTTAATGATCAAAGATACAAAAATTCTCAATAAAATATTAGCAAATCAAATCCAACAGCACATTCAAAGAATTATACACGATGACCAAGTGGGGTTTATACCAGGAATGCAAGGATGGTTCAGCACAAGAAAATCAATTAATGTAATACAGCACATTAACAAATCAAAAGGGAAAAATCACATGATCATATCAATTGATGCTGAAAAAGAATTGGACAAAATTCAGTATCCTTTTCTAATAAAAACACTCTAAAACATAGGAATCAAAGGTAACCACCTCAGTATGATAAAGGGAATACATGATAAACTGATATCCAGCATCATACTCAATGGAGAGAGACTGAAAGCCTTTCCCCTAATATCAGGTACAAGACAAGGATGCCCACTGTCACCACTATTATTCAACATTTTGCTAGATGTTCTAGCTAGAGCAATCAGGAAAGACAAAGAAATAAAAGGCATCAAAATTGGAAAGGAAGAAGTAAAACTCATTATTTGTAGATATGATACTATACTTGGAATATGCTGAGAAATCAACAGCAAAGTTACTTGAACTAATAAACAAATTCAGCAAGCTGGCAGGGTATAAAATTAATGTGCAAAAATCAGTAACATTTCTATACACAAGCCATCAGCTAGCTGAGGAGTCAGTTAAGGAAAAAATTCCACTCAAAATAGCAACTAAAAGAATCGAATACTTAGGAATGAACTTAACTAGGGATGTAAAGGACTTGTACACAGAAAACTACATAACACTGCTAAAAAAAAGTGAAAGGAGATCTAAATAGGTGGAAAGACATTCCCTGATCATGGATAGGAAGGCTAAATATAGTTAAGATGTCAATTCTTCCCAAGTTGATCTACCAATTAAACACAGTACCAATCAAAATTCTAATGACCTACTTCGAAGATTTGGAAAAGCTAACTACCAAATTCATCTGGAAGGGAAAGAGACCTCAAATAGTTAAAAGCGTTCTGAAAAAGAAGAATGAATGGGAGGATTCACACTCCCTGGTTTTAAAACCTAGTATAAAGCCACAGTGGTCAAAACAGGATAGTACCGGCACAAAGACAGACGCACTGACCAATGGAATCGAATCGAGAGTACAGAAATAGAGCACCATATCTATGGTCAACTGATTTTTGACAAGGCCCCCAAATCCTCTGAACTGGGACAAAATAGTTTTTTCAATAACTTGGCATAGAAGAACTGGATATCAATAGCCAAGAGAATGAAAGAGGACCCCTATTTACACCCTACGCAAAAATTAACTCAAAGTGGATCAAACACCTAAATATAAGAACTAGCACCATAAAACTTCCAGAAGAAAATGTAAGGAAACACCTTCAAGACCTAGTAATAGGAGGTAGTTTCCTAAACTTTATACCCAGTGCACAAGCAACAAAAGAAAAAATAGATAAATGGGAACTCCTCAAAATCAAATGCTTCTGCTCCTCAAAAGACTTTGTCAAAAAGGTGAAGAGGCAGCCAACACAATGGGAGAAAATAGTTGGAAATCACATATCAGTTAAAGGTTTGATTTCCTGTAAATACAAACAAATTATACAACTCAACAACCAAAGAACAAACAGTTCAGTTATAAAATGGGCTAAAGATATGAATAGGCATTTTTCTGAAGAGCAAATACAAATGGCTCAAAAGCACATGAAGAGATGCTCATTTTCACTGGCTATAAGGGAAATGTAGATCCAGACTACAATGAGATGCCACCTCACACCTATAAGAATGGCTGCTATTAAACAAACAGGAAACCATAAATGTTGGAGAGGATGTAGAGAAACTGGGACACTTTTGCACTGCTGGTGGGAATGTATAATGGTACAGCCACTATGGAAGACTGCTTGGAGGTTCCTTAGGAAACTAAATATTGAGTTGCCCTATGACCCAGCAATAGTACTACTTGGTATATACTCAGAAGAGCAGAAAGCAATGACACAAACAGACATTTTCACACCAGTGTTCATAGCAGCATTATTCACAATCGCCAAGGGATGGAAACAAACCAAATGCCCATCAATGGACGAGTGGATCAAAAAAATGTGGTATCTACATACGATGGAATATTATGCAGTAGTAAGACAAAATGACTTCCTGAAGCACATGACAAGATGGATGAGCCTTGAGGACATAATGCTGAGTGAAAAAGGATAGATATTGCATGAGACCACTTTTATGACCAGCATAATGGTATAATCAGAGGCTTATAATACAGAACATAGGGGACTTAGAGATACATAGAAGCTAGAGAGGTATGACCCATTAGCTAATGGATTGAGGTTGAACTCCAATTTAAGAGAATAGATAGGAGCAAAGGTGATTCCCTAATGGGTACAGAAGTTATATTACCATATTGAAGATGAACAAGATTGAAAGGGGTTGCATAAACCTATGTGTCCCACTGATTCACACTAGAAATATGAATGAGTTCTCGTAAGAATCATCTCAAAGATATGGTTCTTGTATAAAGAGTGTTTAAGTCCAGGGTTCAAGGGTAAAACTGCTATTGCATGCTATGAGCTATGTTCAAAAGGAAACCATCAGCACTACCACAGCAACAGCAGAGGTAAATAATGGGGTGAGGGACAAGAGTTAAGAGGAGGTTGAGATTTCCTATTTGGTGAGGGTGTGTTTATTGGTTTTCTGTGTCTTGGGAACAATGAAATTATTTAAAATTGAGAATGTTGATGGACTGCAGCCTTTGGGGCCTCTACATGATGCCTGATGAATGCAGGTGGCTGAAGGATGCACTGACAGAGAATTAGATTGGTGAATGATGGTGTATGCTTATGAATGAAGGCTGTGCTGCTACAAAAAAAAGGAACAATGTCGTGAGGCATGCAACGATGTGAATAAATATGTGGGACATTTGCTGAGACAAAATAAGCTAGAAACAAAAAAACAACAATGGTATGGTCACATTTAGAAAATGCTTATAAGGAAACAGAGGCCTAGATTGTAAGCTTTTGGAGCAGACACATTAAGCCTGGAGTGGTGATTATTATTTCTGGATTTCGAGAGGCTGTTTTATATATATATAACCTGATATTTAGAGATAAGAATGAAGCCGAGCAGGTTTGGGTTAAAGTAATTCAGAATTTAGGGGTAAGGAAGACAGTGTCTATATTTTAGAACCACACATATTCTTTGAGACCAATGGAAGAAAAGATTATTTCATCTGGAACTGAAATTTTCTATAGTGCATAAGCTAATTCAACCTACCTGTAAGGCTTATTTGAACAACTGAAACCAGGAAGCACAGAATAAGAAAGAGGTACTTTAATCCTGTATAGATTATTGTAATGTCTGGAAACATTTTAGAGCATATTAGCCAGATAATAAAAAAGTATTGGCAAAGTCCCCTGATGGGGGGGAGAAAGAATATGAAACTATTAAGCCTTACCATCAGGGAATCTCCTGATACTGTGTCAAACTTTAGGGATACCCAAATCAATAGGCCAGGCCTCGATCATGAGGCTTACTCTTGTGAAGCTTATGTAGGTAGTGGAGAAACTTAGACTACCTATAGGCATGCCTAAGAGTTACTTCTGGAGGACCTCTGTTGTTGCTCAGATGTGGCCTCAGTCTCTCTAAGCCCAACTCTGCAAGTGAAATCATTGCCCTCCCCACTACGTGGGACATGACATCCAGGGGTGAAAGTGTCTCTGGAAATATGTGAGAGGACTCCCAGGGATGAATCCAAACCTGGCACTGTGGGATCAACAATTACATGCTGACCAAATGGGGAAAAGAAGTGTAATTAATAAAGTATCAGTGGCAGAGAGAGTTCAAATAGTCGAGAGGCTACTCTGGAGGTTGCTCTTATGCAAGCCTCAGGTAGACCTTGCTACCTATCCTAACCTGCCAACCCCCAGCCAGGACCATCCCAGCCAACCCTAAAGAACACCTGGGGCAATAGATAAGATTCCACAAGGGTTTCACATAAGAGTAACTTGCCAGAAACCTACAACCTCCAAATGGGTTCCTAGTCCAGATAAGTCCTGAAACCTAGCCCAGCCTCTCTAGAACATCAGATAGTTCCATCTCCCTATCCCATATTAGTGACAGACCCTTCCAATATCAAAATTTAGAATTGCTATAGCCCAAACAACCCCAAAGATATGGAAAGATTAAAGGTGATGGTGGAATTATACATAGAAGATAGGAATTAACAAATGAATATGATAGCTGAATCATTATATTGATATCCCTTTTAGTCTCCAGTATTTTAGAGCAGCTAGAAGTAAAAACCTAAAACTGAAATTGTAACCCATGTCAAAGTCTGAAATATGTTCTACAACTAATTGTGGTGCTGTGCTTTGAAATTTATAGCTTTTTTATCTATATGTTGTTGTTCATAAAAAAAGAAGAAAAAAAAGTCAATTGTGATGATAAAAAAGTATTTAAGCCCTCTAGCCTCCTATATTCTGTAACAGCTAGAAGGAAAAATATGAGAGGATCATATGGTAGCCCATGACAAACTGTGGGTTCTATCCTGTAACCACTTGTTCAAGAGTGCTTTGAAAACTATTGCTTTTTTATTTGTTTACTTTGTATATATATTATATTGTACAATAAAAAAGTTTTAAAAAATAAAAGTATAAATATGTAAAAAAAATAAAAAATAAAGCAGGATAGAAATCTAATCCAGTAGACCTCATGGACAGTCATCCAGAGGGTTTGCATATGGAAAAGTTGCACCTATAATTTAGAAAAAGATTTTAGGTGGTAAAGCTAATTCCATAGTAAGAAAAAAAATACTGTGTATATACTAGCCAATTTTTTGTAATTTATATATTTGCTACTCCCATTAATAGAGTTAAAATGTAGGTTCTTTTAAAAGATACTTTTTTGAAATAGTGAGGTGGGATTTTTCAACTAAATTATTCTTACCTGTATGAATTCTGATTTTGATCTGCATTAAGAAGATGCCCATTTTTCTTCCACGTGATTGATGGTTTGGGTATTCCAGTAGCCTCACAAGACAGAGTAGTTTGAACATTTACTGTTACAGTTATGTTGTTAAGACCCGGAGCGATTGATGGAGGAACTAAAACAATGTCACCAAAAAGAGGAGACACATTCAGCAAACAGCATGCTATTTGAAGTATTTCTGCTGAACTAAAATTAATCATTTGTAATTTATATCATTGTTACGCATGAATTTAAATTGTGCAGAAACAGTGGGAATGGGGAGAAATCATAAGTCCTAGCTCATAAATTGACACATTTAAAAGCGTGGGCATCAGGGTCTTTATGACTTCACTAGTTTAGGCTATTGAAATGCATTTTACCCAAAGACTGGGTGATGTTTATAAAGGTACATTTACCATGGACCTGTAAATCTATTCGCCTGCGATCTGTTCCAGCAGCATTGGCAGCCATACACAAATACCGCCCGGAGTCAGTGACATGTGCTGACTGGATATGAAGGAATCCATTTTCCAGGATCGAATATCTACAAGAAAGATCACAAATAATGTTGCCTGAATCAGTCTTATCTTATTATTCTCATTTTGGCTGAAAGTATCTTTTAAAGGCTTAGTTAAATCCAATTTTATTCCTTTTCCTGTTTCAAATGACACTTTCTTGGTGGAAGAAATGATAAGAAGCAAAGGTCATAGTAAATGGGCTTGCAATCTTGAATGGATTATAATCATTAGCCTTAAGAATTATTCTTATAAAATGCTCCTTTTTGATTCTCATGTAAAGTTGAAGAGACTACATCTAAATATAACAAGATTAAAAAAATTCATTGGAAAAGATTTAAGGATTTGTATTTCAGTTCTTATAGTATTTTTAACCCTTCTCCAGCATTATTACCTTGCATGATTCCCAGTTAGAATGGTTCCATCCTTTCTCCATGTTATTCTTGGTGTTGGCACACCTTCAGCGAAGCATTCCAATATAACTGACTTATTTAAGTGAATGACAAGGCTCTGGGGGCCACCCTTTATGTGTGGAGGAACTGCACATGGGACGTACATGAAAAAAATCCAGTTATAATAATATAGCCTGAACCCAAGACCCTGATGGGGCAATATGAGGTGAGCTTTGAGTCAAATATAAAGCTTTGCCTACAGCTAACTTAGGTTGGTAGAAGTAGAATTGCAGTTTAATTTCTAAAGTCTTATTCAAGATACTTTGTGTTTAAAACTAAAGAGTACATAAGGGAGGAGGATTTTAAATTCCTGATATGGTGTGTGAAATCTGGCTCTCTATGAGAGAGGCTTCAATAAAAATCAGCTCTGGTCTGATGTAAATTAAAGATGATATTTCTTATTTCTCTCTGGCCAAATAATGGTCAGAGAATGTTAACACTGGAACAACTTCACTTTAAATAAAGAACAGAAAGTGGGCTGTTTTATGAAATGTACATCTGTGATTAATCAAGCAGGTCTTGGAGCATTTATTTTATTAAACATTGAGTTCTATGGGAAAAGAAAACTGGAATTTTAATTTTAGTATTAGAGATATGGGTCATGTGTATCACCAAAAAACCTGTAAAATCTCACATATTAAAAATCCAAAAGGGACTATTATAGGAAAATTCTACATTATCATCTTGAATTTTGACAAATTTTAGTATTTATATTTTATGTTGAAGAAAATTAGAGTCCTATGGCAAGCTCCATCTAGTGCATATTTACTTTCATGTCACCATCAATAAATTGTGAACCAAATAATGCGCCACTGTCATCCACAGATTTAATGGGTATACTTTCTCAATGGCTCTGATCTGAATGACAAAACATCAGGATGTGCTAATAGCAATTGGTTATAAATTATTCCCTAATATAGGGAATATGTATGAATTTAAAGTTCTAACATAAATACTTTATCTTCTCTTTTTCAAAAGAAACACAATAACCACAAGGATTCATTTAACATGCTCATAGGAAATAAATACATCATCTCTTTGAATGCTCTTAGCTAAAGTTTTAAATTGTGAAACAATGATTAACTTTTCTTACCATTTATAGTGAGAATGAATTCTCTTGTAGTTTTTCCTGCAATGTTGCTGGCAACACAGGTATAATTGGCTGTATCACCTAGATCTGCATTATTAATTTGCAAGTATCTCCCTCCAGATAGGATTCGCACTCGAGGTGTTGCCTGAATTCAGCAAGTAAAATTTACTATTAAAATGTCAGGAAAAGGGAACAAAATGTTACTTTATAGCATCAAAAGTAGCTACAGTGAACTACAGAATTCCTGTCTGCCAGGATGCTTTGCCTATGCCCCCCCCCCCTACATTATTCTGGTATCAAAAATCCTTGGGAACTATTTCTAGAGTGTGTTTAAGGCATGGGTAAAATCAGGGTCTATAGTTTCCATGACCACAATGATCTGTTCAAGGGTGGGCCAGAAGTGCTGGGGAAAGGCATGCCTTTTTCACTGTGATCAATGGTTGGGAGGGAGACCTAAGCCCAGTGGCAGTCTTTGTCATCAGGGGGTGACTGCTCATCCTGAATCAAAGACAAAAGAAACAGAGTGAGAGCTGTAGAAAGGACATAGATGCCTGATTACATGATTAGAGTTCCTGGATCTAGTATGACTAAAGCTAAATTCACCAATCACCACAGCCATTCAATTTCCTTTTCTTTTCTTCATTTAAATTCACTTGAATTTGTATTCTGTCACTTACAACTGAAAGCTTCTTGACTAACATACTAACGTTTGTCAACTTAGAGGAAAACCTTATGCCTTAACATTTTAAAAAATAAACAAGCTATTCTAGTTTATTAATAATTGTTTTGCGTCTAAGCATGGGGCCAAAAACTAGGAAAATGTTAAGTAAATGACACCCACTCTCTGCTATTAAGTCTCATTGGGGAGATAGATGTAAACAGATAATTTTAGTATAAATCAAAATGTGTAGAACTGTTCATAATCATTAAAAAATGTCAGGTAACATCAAAGACTGATATTTTCTGGTTGTGTACAAGATGGAACCATTTCAAGAAGAGCACAAGTAACATTTCTCTAACACAAGTGTTCTGTCCCATTAGAACATA
>PVIY010012046.1:0-63306 GCA_004026745.1 Myrmecophaga tridactyla | reverse complement strand
TCCTCCTTTGTCAAGATTGGCAGTGGTTCCATTTACACCAACAGTCTCTTCAAGCATTCCAGGACTTCTCCATCATTCTCTTTCACTTCCTCCAAAATCTTCCCCTTAGCCATCCAAAACACTGTTCCAACATATCTGGTATTTGCAAACCGCAGCAGTACCCCACTCTCCAGTACCAAATCTGTTCTAGTTTGCTAGCTGCCAGAATGCAACACACCAGAGACAGAGTGGGTTTTAATAAAAGGGGATTTATTTTATTAGTTCTTCAGAGGAAAGGCAGCTAAGTTTCCACTGAGGTTCTTTCTTATGTGGGAAGGCACAGGATGGTCTCTGCTGGCCTTCTCTCCAGGCCTCTGGGTTCCAACAACTTTCCCTGGGGTGATTCCTTTCTGTACTCCAAAGGCCTGGTCTGAGCTGCGAGTGCTGAGATGAGGTATGCTGAGCTGCTTCGGCTGTGCTACGTTGAGCTCTCTCATTTAAGCACCAGCCAATTAAGTCAAACATCATTCACTGCAGCAGGCATACCTCCCAGCTGACTGCAGATGTAAATCAGCAACAGATGAGGTTCACATGCCATTGGCTCATGTCCACAGCAACAGAACTAGGTGCCTTCACCTGGCCAAGTTGACAAGTGAATCTAACTACCACAGTGGGAATGCACAAAACCAATTTCTATAGGCAGGCCATGTGTGAGCTGGTGAGCTGGCAACGATGATGCTCTTCAGTGAATTCCCCAGGAGAGGCTGGCTGGCCGAAGTAGAGATGAAAGTTCTCTCTTCTGGCTGCTGAAGTCATGACCTCTCCTTTAAACTAGTCAACTTATTGGAGTAAATCAACTATTTGGAGTATTCAACTAATTGGAGTAAATCCAGCCGATTGAATTTTATCATTGCAGAAGACACTCCCCTTAATTGATCATAGATGTGATCAGCCATGGATGCAATCAACTCACTGATGATTTAAATCCACAGAATGTCCTTGCAGTAATGGTTAGACTGGTGCTTGCTTGATCAGACGACGAGGCACCATCACCTGACCAAGTTGACACGTGAACCTAACCGTCACAGGAATCTTCAACCTTATGTCTTAGAGACTGGGGAGACGTTGAAAATTTTTGAATGGAAGAATAATATGCTCAGAGATGTTTTAGGAAGATTAATTTGGTGACCAAATATAGGGAAATTAGAAGGATAAGGATGTATAGGTAGAACAGATATCTATATTTGCATTAATCCTACTAGAAAGTGGTAAATGCATCACCTATGAAAGTGGCAGCAAGAATAGAATGAAGAGATGGATGCAAGAGATATTTTGGAAGAAGGAGAAATTAATAAGATTTATCACCTTGTCCATGGAGACAAAGAAGAATCAAAGGTGGAGGGTGCAAGGGTAGTTCAGTAGTAGCATTCTCACCTGCCACGTGGGAGACCCAGGTTCAATTCCCAGTCCATACTCTTCCCCAATACAAACAAACTAGCAAAACAAACAAAGAGGGTGGGCCACAGTGGCTGAGTTGGCAGAGTTCTCCGAGACCTGGGTTCAATTCTCAGTGCCTGCCCATGTAAAAAGCAAGCAAACAAACAAAATGATGCTGCAATAACAGGACACTCACATGGAAAAATAATGAAATGTGACCCTGCCATACAGCATACGAAAAAAGAAGAAGAATCAAGGGTAAATTCAGTGTTTTAGAATCAGGAGACCAGAAGAATATTTTAGGACAGAAATGGGGATATTAGGATGGAGGTTGAGATGACTAGATTTTGGGGTAAGGTAAGGAGTCCAGCTTTGGAAGATTATGTTTGATATTGTAGCAGGAGGCAGAAATGTACGTATAAGTGAGAGAACTGGCCTGTGATAAACATGTGAGAGTCACCTGCATAGAGGTGATAGTTGAAACTGTCTGATTGGATGGTATCTTCCAGAGGGTACAGAGAGTCAGAACATTGGAAATGCCAGCATTTTAATAGAGGAAGAGGAAAAGGAACCACCCACAGCACACAGTGTACAATCAGATAAGGGAGGAGGAGGTTACAGATTCATATAAGCCTAGATGAGGGATGAAGAAGGAAGTCGTGGTCAGCAGTATCAGATGTTGCTGAGAGGCCAAGGAGAACAGGGACTAAAAAAAGGCCATTGAATTAGGCAATTAGGAAGTCATCTATCTTTAAGAATCTAACCCTGTAGTGTGTGTATGGGGTTGGGGTGGGGCTGATTAAGGAATCAGCATTGAAGAAAAGAAAGCATAAACCATTGACCAGAAGTAAGAAGAAGGAAAGAATTAAGAGGGTAGAAAGTATGGTTGTTAACTCCTCTCACATTAGTAGGTCCTAAATATGAGATTTTATGAAAGTGTCTCACACAGCTGTGGGATGCACAGGTCCCAATTCTGTAAGGCAGGCCACAAGCTGACAACAACAGTAAAGATCTTCAGTGATTTCCATAGGAGAGCCTGGCTGGTGCATGGACCTACTAAGGACTTAGATCCATTTAGCAGGGAGAAATTGAAACTTCTAAGAGAGAGAGAAGACAGTGGAGGAAGGAGGATTGGAGAAGAAATGGGAGAAGATGGAGCAAGAGAATAGGTGGACCTTCTGGTGTTGTAAAGGAGAGAATTTCCTCTGAGACTAGAGAGATGGAAGAGAAGTTGAGGCATAGATGTAGATTAAGGAATGTTTCAAAATGAAGAAGAGAATATGGGTGGAAAGCATGGCTCCTGACCTCGGGCTTTTGGACAAAGTGGAAGGAGGGTCACCTGCTGAAAGAATGGGCTAGAGTGTTGGGTGACAGGTTGAAAAGAAAAGTGTTAAATAACCACTATAGGCTATGCTAGGGAGATCAGAGAGAAGTGAATATCAAGAGGGACAAGCACCAGCAGTAGCAATCTCTAATTGATAGAAACCCCACTGTCCTTGGCCTTCTATAAGAATGTTGTTGACAGCAGCTTAGAATATAGGCAGTATTTGTTTCTTCTTTTACCTTTAAGAACTCTGTCTTCACCTGTCACCTTATTGTTTTTCCTTAGTACATTTTCTATGAATTTTTCCTTGTTTCCAGCATCACCATAATTATAAATTGTATAACTATTCAAGAGTTACAGTTTTAACAGATTTCTGTGGTTATCTGAATGATGGATGAGATATTAGTGTGAAATAATAGTACTTTCTAGAGAAATGTATTGATACAAATTTAGGGAAAAAAGGTGCACGAACATAGCCCATAAAGTATGCTACCCACTCTAAAAAAAGGGCTGAAATAATATTTTAGGCTATTGCCTTGGTTTCCTATCTGCTAAAACAAAAAGCATGCAATCAATTGGTTTAGCAACAGGAATTTATTGGCTCACAGTTTCAGAGCTAGAAGCCTTGCTTCTTCCTGGGGTCAGTATCTTCTGGCTGGCTGGTGGTCTTTGGGGTTACTCTTCTGTCACATGGCACTGCACATGGCCATACCCTCTCTTTTCTCTTCTGGGTTCCATTGACTTCCAGCTTCTTTCTACTCCCATGGCTTCTCCTTCTGTGTTCAGTTCCCTTTGTATGTCAGGACTTCAGCCAAATTAGACTAAGGCCCACTCTCATTCAGGTTGGGCATACCTTGGTTAATAACATCTTCAGACATCCTGTTTACAAATGAGTTCACACCCACAGGATCAGGGATTGGGAACTGAATGTGCCTTTTATGGGGGGCATAATTCCATCCCTAACAGCTATCTAATTCAAAAAGTCAGACAAACTGCTGATCCACTCAACCCTACAGAATTCATTTAAGATGACAGGGGATAAGTATGATCTGTCTAGAAGCCACCGAATCATGAGGAAACATATTTTCTCAAAAGAGTAAAACTGCCAGTGGTGGTCTGTAACAAGGCTGGACTGAGGGATGCCTAAGTACATCCTAGTTAACTGGGCCAGCTTGCATAGGCTTCAGTCTTAGTTAGATGCAACCTAGTGAGAACGGAGGAAGAATCAGTTTCTATTATAAACTAATATTTATCAGGAATAAATGATCAACTGAGTCATGATATTCTAATTCTGCCTCTGAATCTTGGCTTTATTATGAGATTCTCCCATTTTAATGGTGATCAGGGAGGGATTCCTGGCACCACTTGGTCCCACATACTGAGTGACCAGAATATGCTTCTGGATGGAAGCATATAGATTCACTTTTCCAATCTTGTTTTTAAGTGGGAGGAAAATATACTTTATGGCCCACTCAGGCCACTCACTAATCAGAACTGAAATGGAGCTGCTGAATTTAATTATACCACAGAGACTTGAAAAATGTTTATTTTTCCTTTTTCCTTGCAGGTATGGCCTCACATGTGCAAGTTTTCTCCCCTCATACTCTTCAATCAAGTGCCTTCTGTAGTGTGAAGAAACTGAAAGTAGAGCCGAGTTCCAACTGGGACATGACTGGGTACGGCTCCCACAGCAAAGTCTATAGCCAGAGCAAGAACATACCACCTTCTCAGCCAGCCACCACAACCGTCAGCACCTCCTTGCCGATCCCAAACCCAAGCCTATCTTACGAGCAGACCATCATCTTCCCAGGAAGCACCGGGCACATAGTAGTAACATCAGCAAGTAGCACTTCTGTCACTGGGCAAGTCCTTGGTGGACCACATAACCTAATGCGTCGAAGCACTGTGAGCCTTCTTGATACCTACCAAAAATGTGGACTCAAGCGTAAGAGTGAGGAGATTGAGAACACAAGCAGCGTGCAGATCATCGAAGAGCATCCACCCATGATTCAGAATAATGCAAGCGGGGCCACTGTAGCCACTGCCACCACATCGACTGCCACCTCCAAAAACAGTGGCTCCAACAGTGAAGGTGATTATCAGCTAGTCCAGCATGAGGTGCTGTGCTCCATGACCAACACTTATGAAGTTTTAGAGTTTCTGGGCCGAGGGACATTTGGACAAGTGGTCAAGTGCTGGAAACGGGGCACCAATGAAATTGTGGCCATCAAGATCCTGAAGAACCACCCGTCATATGCCCGACAAGGTCAGATTGAAGTGAGCATCCTGGCCCGGCTGAGCACAGAGAGTGCTGATGATTACAACTTTGTCAGGGCCTATGAGTGCTTCCAGCACAAGAATCATACGTGCTTGGTCTTTGAGATGTTGGAGCAGAACCTCTATGACTTTCTGAAGCAGAACAAGTTTAGCCCCTTGCCCCTCAAATATATTCGTCCAGTCCTCCAGCAGGTAGCTACAGCCCTGATGAAACTAAAAAGCCTCGGTCTTATCCACGCTGACCTCAAACCAGAAAACATCATGCTGGTAGATCCATCTAGACAACCATACAGAGTAAAAGTCATCGACTTTGGTTCAGCCAGTCATGTGTCAAAGGCTGTGTGTTCCACCTACTTGCAGTCCAGATATTACAGGTAAGGCCTTTTGCACCAAAACAGTTAGGAGATGCTGAAGGCCTGTTGGCATTCTCAGTGAATGTGCAGTAGCAGTCACTATGGAGGAGATAAATGTAAGCCTACAGTTACTGCCCTTAAATTATTTTGATTTAGTTGGGAAATTAGGACATGTGCACATTCAAATGACAATTAGAAGCCATATAAATATGGAACCAAGTAAGATTCTTAGAATAAATGTTCAGAGTTGGAGATCATGAGAACTGGGATGAAAATTAGAGGCTACCAAGGAAGTCATGTTTTCATGGAGGAATAGGATCCAGTGGGTAGAGGAGAGGAAATACGCGTAACTGAGGTAACATCACTGGGAATGTGTGAGACTCGTGCAGGAGACAGGCAGGACTCCAGCCTGGCCATGACAGAGAATCGGGGAGTAGTGAGAGATGTTGATTGAATGGATAGGTTGGAACCATACTATTGAACGTTTTCCACACTAGGCTGAAGAGTTGGAACCACATTCTTAAACGCTGAACAAATACTGGGGAATTTTGAACAGTAAAGGATGATAGGAAGAAAGTGTATATTTAAAGAGATGAGTTTTATATCCATGCAAAAGATGGATGGAAGAAGTGAGCAACTGTAGTCTAGGAGGCCAATTAGCTTGCTCCTTTAATGAGATAAAGGTCAAGTTTTGAGTGAGTATAATGGAAGAATTATTTGATAGAAAAATGTGTTCACTCATTCAAAAAACATGTATTGTGCTTCCAACATGTGCCAGGCCCTGTGTTAAGTACAGGAATCTAGCCAGGACAGGATAAACAAGGCCCTTGCCTTTGTGAAGTCTTGGCATCCTGGTTCTCAGTCCTGGCTACACGTTACAGTGACCTGGGGAACTTTACAAAATAATCTTATTTGGGACCCAGTCAACACAAACTGAATCACAATCTCCAGGGGTGGGCTCCAGTGAGAACTTACAGAAATTTTTTATGATAAAATATATAAGATAAAATTTGCCACTTTAATCACTTAAAGTATACAAACCAGTGGCATCCATTACATTCACGGTATTATACAATCATCCCCCAGCAAGAGTGTTTTTTTCACAGTGTGCAGCCAGGATTGAGAACTGATGCTCTGGTGGAACAGGGGATAAGAGAAAACCTGAGGTTGATGTTTGATTTCTTCGCTCACCAGCTGTGTTGACTTGGGCAAAGTGCTTTCTACAAGCCCATTTCCTCAATTGGGGAAATGCTTTCTCAGCTTGGTGGGGTTATTGGAATGATGGAATGCTCAAATCCAGTGATACTGGAATGATGGAATGCTCAAATCCAGGGATATAGCTTAAGGGCTTTGCACAGTGTCCAGCATATGGTAGACACACAGTTAACTGGTGGTTAGAGTTGGAAAGCAAGAGAGGAAGATTTTGTGGAAATAGAGATGGGTTGTGTTTGGGGTACTGTTAAACAGTCCAGTGAAAATGGAAGTTGGCAAGAAACTGAAAAAACACCTGTCGAGAGCGCTGAGACGCAGTTAAGATGTTGACAGGTAGACAGTAGAACCAGAGTCCTGAGATCTTCTGCCATGACACTCCTGATCTTGGGTGTGTTTTCTCCACACTTCCTTCAGTGTCACCAGGCACCCCTGACTGGTCACGGTTCCTGAAACTGGCCTTGCTGGCTTTCCCTCTGGACCTCCTGCTGCCTCCCCATGCCACCGTTGCTAACCTCAGTCCCTTTCAGGTCTCTCATAGCAGTGCTCCTCCATCCCCTCCAGCAGGCAGCCAGCCCTTCTTAGCAAATTAACTCACATCCTCCTTCCCTGGGGCTCTCTGGTCACACAGCCCCAGTCCCCAAGTCCCCTCCCCACCTTCCTCCTTATCTCCTTTCATCTTTTGTCCCTGACTCAGACAAGGAGTGTTCAAACTCCCGGATCCAAATCTGCGCTGTTTCTCACACCCTTTCCCCTCCCCCGCTTTACTGGAATTTCTTGAACTTGACCAACTCTTTCATAGCCTCTTAAATTTGACCTTCTCCAGCAATTCCTTTCTCACTAAATTCAGATACGCACACATTTTCCCCCATCTCAGGAAGGGCCTTCACTTGCCTTTTCTTTTGTTGCCAGTCTTATTGAGAGACTGATCTACTCCTGTTGCCTTAGTTTCAGCTCTCCACATACTTTCTTCTTAAGCCTTTGCAATCTGCTGTCTGTCCCTGCTGTGCTAAAGGAGCTGCACACCTGGCTGTGGAGTCAAGTGTTTCCCATCAGAGCTAAGTGGAGGAGGGGAGATGAGTCCATTGTCGAAGGTGGACCTCTGTCCAGGAGGGTGTGCTTGGACTTGAAGGGAGGGAAGGGAGTGATCTGAGGAGCTCTGTGTCCCAGAAGCAGGAGGTCAAAGCAAAAGGAGTGGGGGCTGGGTTGGGCACACCTGGCGGTTCCGGGCACACACTGCATTGAGGCCAAGCTGGTGCAGGGAGGGCACATACTCTCTTTAGAAGGCATCTGGCACACCTTTGAAAGTGAGCTCTGCCTGTGTCAGGTCATCATGGATTAACTGCCCATCCAAGGAATAGTTGGTGCTCTCCGGTCACAAGAAGTGGGAAGCTGCTGTTGTGTGATATTTAGGTTTGCAAATTCAGCACACAAACGGCTATTTCTTCCTAGGTCTTGGTCTGAAATTAGGGTGAACTGCAGAAAAGTCAGGGGCTCCTTGGCCTTTATTTTTATTATTCATTTATTCTGAATCACTGAACAGTTACCGGTTTTATTAATGTTCACTAAAAATTGAGCATGATGACTTGTAAAAAGACTTTCAAAAGTGATATTTAAAAGTTAGTGAATACTTAGAGCAGGTTTAATTTGGAATTCTTAAACCCTTCTGGATTCTCACCTGTGTGCAGGTGACACTCACCACCCTCCCCCTGCAGACCAACTCTGCAGTCTTACTTTGCTTTCCTGTCTGCCCCTGCTGCCAAGAGGTTGCAGTCACGTATGGTGCATCCTAGCTCAGCTGGAAAGTCTGTTTGTGGCAGTAGAAGTTTGCCTGTGGAAGCTGGGAGGAAGATCTGACCCCTTTAACTGTACTTCTAATAATCCTTTCCGTATCAACCTCTCCTGATAAAATTGAGCGTTTTAAAAAACACTTTGAAGGTTTGTTTTCTGACAGTCCCAAGGCCTTCCTTAGCTCCATTCTCTCAGCCTTTGACTTCATGAGAGGGGCAGTCACACTTGGCCCCAGCACCCCAATTTCCCTCCAAAGGCCCCTTCCTTAGGTATGATATTACCCCCTTTTCTTTAGCTCTGAGTGACCGTTGCCTAAATTCTGAGCAAGATAACCTCTTCCCCTCTTTGTGGTAGCTTTGCCCAAAAAGCTAAGTGTCCCTCGGGTACTCCTGGTGGCCTCCCTGCCACTGAGCAGGGCTCCCTATTTTCAAGGGCACAGTTAACATGAAGTCCAGTCCAGCATTTCAAGAATCAATTCTAAATTGATGCTTCATTTCTGAATTGGTCAGTGGTCTGTTTCTCCCCTAGGCCTCTTCTGAACCCTGGAGTGGTTTGCCACCATCCAGGTGGATCCAAGTTTTTGAGTAGAGTCTTCAGCTTTTTGTACCCTTTAGTCCTAGCTGTGTAGAACAGCCCACTCCAGGCCACATTTAGCAAGTTGGTTTTCTTGGTTGCTTCACCACTTATCCGGGAAGGGAAGAAAGCTCTTTAACAATTGTACATTAATAAGGCCCACGTGAGAGAAGGAAGAGGTTTTCAGCTACATCTTGGGAGAAGGTGGCTCGCTGTGTTTGAGTAAAGAGGGATAGGGAAGTCATCATATGTTATGGATTCCACCTCTGGCAGGGCCTGGCAATTTGGCCTTTGTCCTGCGTTGTCCACTTCCCAATGGAGTTCCCATATCTGAGCTGGGCATGATCCATGGATGACACCTCATTCTCACAGAGGAGGGCACTTCCGTGTCCTCCTTTGTTTTAGTGGGAGTGTGTGATGTGTCTCATCCCATGCCTTCCTGGCCTGGTGATGTGCAGACAGTATTGTATAAGGAGATGTTCCTGTGTGTGAGGACCTGGGAAAGTAGGTGATGTCATGGGAAAAGAAATATTCCCCACCTGTTAGGCATTTACTTGGCCAGGGTTTGGGGGCATATCATAGTTAGTATTCTGTGAGCAAGTCTTTGTGTGTTTTTCAGGAAACAAAGCCTGCTTTTTTCAGTTTTTTTAAGTCTGATGTTTGGATATCCCCTTCCAACTGGAAGGTCAGCTACACAGTTACACTGTCAGTTACAGTGGTTTTCTTACATTATTGTGCATAAGAATCATCTGGAGAGCTTGTTAAGAACACAGATTTCTGCCAGGGTCCTGCTCCAGACCGACTGTGCCCGAATCCCCTGGAGAGTGGCCCTGGAGAAAGTCTCCACCCTCTGCCCCAGAGTCCACCTCAGGGAATTCAAAGTGAGCATACACCAGTGGTCTTAGGACTACTCAGTGGAAACACTGTTCCTGGGGAGAAGGGATTTCCTTAATGGTATCACCTTTCAGTTATTCACACCCAAAGGAATGGAATTGCGGGTAATCCCGTTTACTCGTTTACTCGTATTACTTCACCTTTGAAGCCCCTGCTGTGTTCTTATGTAATGATGCCAGTTATTTTTTTAAAAACGTGCTTTTGGAGAAAGCAGTAAATTGGTCTGGGGTATTTCCACTAGTAGCGTGATTAGCAAACCAAAAAACAAGGCCAAACATTAAATCTGCTGTCAGAAAGAAAGGACATTCCAGTCAGGCAAAGGATAGTCAGTGACTAAAGTGACTAGATTTTGTTGTTCCTGTTTGTGCTCAAGGCTATCCAAAAATATCTGATCTACCCTGAATTTGAGATACTTAGGACCATTATTAGAATCAGTTTTCATAAAAAATTTCCAGCAATGTGTATTTTTTCAGAATGATCTGACCTTTTTGGTCTGTTTCCTTTGGTTGCAGAGCCTATCTTTTGAAGTCGTTATGTCATAGTTGTTCTGGATGTGGGTGGAAATTAATTTTAATTTAGTTCAATTCATCAAACATTGGATACACCTACTGTGTGTCCGATCCTGTGATAAACTGAAGGGTGCAGAAGGTAAGGCATGATCTCTCCTCTTAGGAATTGGTAGTCCCTTTGAGGAAATAAGGCAGAAAAGACACAAACTGCTTACAGTGTAATTCTGATGCTTTGATATTGCAAATATTTGATCTTTCATTAGATATTTATTGAGATGATGGACCAGACTCTAGGAAAACAATGAGTGAAGCCAGTTCAAGAAATTCACAATTAATGAAAGATGTCACAAGAGGATTAATTAGGGATGGTTTATAGAGTCAGAGCTAAATTGAAGGAGTATTGAGGTAGATTTTCAAGGAAAGAGAGAGAGATGAGAGGCAGTCTGGGGGCCATGAGGGTTGGTATCTCGGTGATCGGTAAGGGAGATTGGAATGGGGAAATGAGGGAATGGCCGTGTGATTAAAGGGAGTTGAAGGCACAGCATGTTGGAAAGTAGTGGTTAGGTGAGTGCAGTGTGACAATGAGGAGCTTTGAGTGCAGGCTTGAGGGGCTTGGATAGGATCCAAATGCCGCTTTGGGAGTCTTTGTAAATTCTTGAACAAAGAAGCAATGTAATGAAGTTAATGATGGTCTAAATCAATTGGATTGGCAAAAATAATAATAATAAAGGTTGGGGCTGGGAGGGAGGTTTTCCAGACACTAAAAGACAATTGTAGTTATTCAGGAATAAAGTAAAGAGGCCCTAGATTGTGAAAGGGGATTTTTCCCTCCGGTGTGAATATGGGCATTTTTAGTGCTTTTAACTTTTCTGATACTTTGATGGCAGAATTGACTTAGAGGAAATAGTGTCTTTGTTTGCTTGCTTTTGTTTAGTGATTTTGTTCTCAGGCACAAATCTGAATCTCTGGTCTCTTCAGAATATTTTTTTAAATCCTACCACTGCTATAAAATAACAAGCTCTGTTTAGAGAATTAAGCAACGTTAGCTCCAGTCCTGGCCCTGTCACCAGCTAACTGTATTTCACTGACTCATTAGTAGAATGTCAACTGTGAGCCATCCACACTCCTTCATCCCATTATGTCCAGGGCCTGTGTTTATGAGACAGTTGGCCAGGGTTGATAGCTCTGTCTGTGACCAGGGGACAGTTTTCTCTCATGTAGGTTGACCTTGACCTAATTAGTCCAAACCGGGGATTCTGTAATCTCTTTACCATCAACAGAGAACGGCATATTCCAAATGCCATACTCTAGGCTGAAAATACAATCCAAAAGCATAAATAGCTCCAAAAATTGCATAGCTTGTACAGATTATGAAATGTAGAAAGTGATTAGAAGTTAGGTTTGATTGAAAAGGGGCTCTGGAAACAATTGCATTACAATGGTTACCTCTTTAATCTGTCTTTTACTACTAACGGAAACAACAGGAAAAGGGGCTAGTGCACACTTGAGGATATTAAATGAAAATTCAACCCACTGACAATCTCAGTTATAAATATGTGAAAGCTTTTAGGGTTGCAGCCACTTTTTGGTGGAGAAGGAATCAATAAGTTATCTGGGCTGTTAGATTATCCTCAATTTTCCCTATTTGTCTGTAAGACTTTGAGCTGTAAAGTGAAGTAATTTGAAATTAAAATTCTCCTTAGTGTAAAATAATTGAAATGGGATGCTCTGTATGTATTTGAGTGTATCTCTGTCCAGTCAGAGAGAATTTGGTTACAGAGCCTATGTTTTTGTTTCATAGTTGTTCTAGATGGGAGTGGAGATTAATTTTAATTTAGTTCAATTCATCAAACATTGGATACCTACTGTGTGTCCAGTGCTGTGAGAAACTGAAGGGTACTGAAGGAAAGGCATGATTTCTACCCTTAGGAATCAGTAGTCCCTTTGAGGAAATAAGACAGAGAAGACACATGCTGCTTACAGTGTAAATGTGATGCTTTGATACTGCAAATATTTGATCTTTCACTAGATATTTGTTGAGACCCTACTATGGACCCAACTCTAGGTTTCCTTCCCATTCCCTGAAGACTCAGATAACATCATGTAAGTAAAAGCATGAACATATGCAGGCATCGGTGTGCTGGTGAACACTTCGGTAACAGAGAAACTGGTGCTCAGTTTTCCATATAGAGGTGCTGATGTGCGTAAATAACTACCACGTGGACAGAGATGGCACATGAAACAAATATATATACATGCAAGAGCACATGCATATTCAAAGTCACTGAGACACTGTGTACCTCTACTGATCACGTGAGAGGGGCCCAAGAGTCCCTGGACATAGAGGCCCAGGAGCAAAAGCAGCATTAATGCCCCAGAAACTTGGCCCAGTTTTCTGTCTTGCAGAGCTGCCAATTACATGTCCCCAGACCTGAGGACACTAAGGCTGGAATTACTCTTAGGCTCGAGATATAGACTGGCAGTTTTCAAAGTGTCGTTCAAGGACGCTCTGTTCCAGGGTTGCTTATTAAAAATGGAAATTCCTGGGTTGCAAAACAAACCTAATGAACAGGCTCTTTGGAAGTGGGGCCAGGCAGTCTGCATTTTAACAGGCACTCTAGCTCATTCTTATGCTTTGAGAACTGTTTTTCTAGATGGTGTGGACTGGAGTCCATCATCCCACAGACAGTGTTATTAGGTGCTGCGTCAGGATTAGAGAAATGGGGCCGACACTGCCAACCTGGCATAGAGCTGTTGATCTTCTTCTGTCTGAGTGGTTGATAGCCCTGTATGGCGGCCTGATTCTTAGATTACTGGTGGTCAAATCCCTTATAGCATAATGGTGGTAGCAGTTGAGGCCCAAAAATAGTTGGTGAGAATTATGTGGGTTGGCGAACTGGCAAGTGAGTCGGTGATTAGGAGGAGAACATTTCAGGTGGGAATGAGAAAGCAGATGAGCAGCAGAGGAGACATATTTATATACATATCTTTGCATAATTTATAATAAATGTAGCACTTACTGCTAAGTAGCTATTCAACTTTCCCTTTAGCCATGGCTTGAGCTATAATCCTTATCTGTTCATCCAACAAGTAATTTTTGAATACCTAACATGTACCAGGCACTGTGCTTTGTGCTGAGATTTCAAAGGCATCCTCGCCCTCCGCTTTGCAATGTCTGCCCCCACTCTGTTATGGAACAAGCTGTACCTGGGCAACCACGGGTTGGGTGTGTTAGGCTTCCACTCTTTTCGTCCATTCCCGCTTAGCTATCTCTCATCACACTGAGAAGGCAGAGCATGTCACCCTTGAATTACTTTGCCCTGTTCTCTCAGTTCCTTGGGCCACTTGTATGTTCAAAGCCCTAGGCACTCTCCCCAGTGAATGAACACTTCTCCCTGCTGTACTTGTTCCTGTTGATGCTACCTACACCCCACCCCCACCCCCACTTCCTGTGACAGCAGGTCTCTGCATCATAGCCTGTGCATGCTGGGGCGCCCTTTCCCCTTCACTCGTCAGGCTTTCCAAAGGAGGAGGAGTGAATTTCCAGCTGAGCCACTGCTAGACTGGCTAGAGTCTGGAGTTTCCTATCTCCCGCAATCTCCCTATGGCTGCTGGTTCATGCAGGATCTTAAAGAAAGATGGCCAAGGGACACAAACTCACAGTCAGTGCCAGATTGAGGGTCAGAGCTCTTGGGATTGCTGTGCTTTTGTTCCTGGGCATAGACTGAGAGGGCAAGTCGTGGGAACAGTTTTCTTCCCAAAAGTAGAGCCTGAGACAAGGGCTTGGGTGCAGGTGGTCTAACTGGGAGATGATCTCAGAAAGCAGGAGTAAGGGAATAGAGAGACTGATGCTTGGAAGCAGTAAGCACCATTAATGGGCAGCTGCTGTAGGCAACAAGAGCTCCAGTCTCCCAGGGCCTTGGAGGAGCATGCAGAAGCCTTGTACATGGGAAAGGCAGGAGGCCGTTAGCTCTTTTGTACCTCTGGCTGAGCTTGTGCGAGGGCTAAGTGGCCTAGAGCAAGATTCAAGAGGATGCTGAAGTAGAAATTGCCCACCACAGCTGCAGTTAAAATCAGAGGGAGTGTCCCAGAAGACCCCAAAGTGTGAGCTGTAGCATCGTGCCCAGGGCATTAATCCTTGCCCTTCCCATCAGTTACATGTGCAGTATCTCAAAGAGAAAGTAATTAAGCTAAGAATTCAGAGTTGAACTTTACAATTTGTTTGTTTGGTTTTTTGTGGGGGTTGGGGGGAGGGTGTTGAAAGTTTGAACTTGAAAATTAAAAAGAATGACTCTTGCCTCCCCTCCACTCCTTTATTTATTTATTTACTGTTTAGCAAACTAGCCTGCTACTGAAGATGAGAGATAGAATACCGAGTAGGGGGAGTTGCATGAGTGCCTGGAAGTGTGAATCAGTCAGCAAAACAGTGGAGGAAAGTGGAAGTATGTTACTCTTCTTCCAGGTTTTCGACATTCTTGCTTAGTAGATATTGTGATACATTTCACCAGGTCGCATTTGTTGAATGGGTACATGCCTGGCTGACTGATTGAATGAATGAATGTGAATGAATGAATGGGTGGTATCAGTGACCTCATATGTTTCATAGCTCATTCACACTGTCATATACCACTTTCTTGTGGTCTCCCATACAAAAACATTCACCATTTCCCTAAGTCTTGTGCCCATGGCATCCAGCATCTCTGAACCCTGAATCATAGGGAGCCCTGGCATCAGACTTTTGGGGAACATACACACTCACCAACAATGTTTATTCCCATCTTGTCTTTCCACCTGTGAGATTTAAATTTAAAACCTGAAGACAGCTGACTCAGCTTCTAATAGATCAGTTCCCTGAAATCAGCCAGCACCTGTCATGTCCCATTACACCTTTACAGAAAATTAGAACTGACTTCCCCAAGATAAAGAAGGGGCAGAACCCAGCAAGACATGACGATAACCTGAAGGAGATAAAGACAGTGGGCCTCAAAACCTCTTACCTATTTTTCTGTTCTTGAGTCTGTAGACATGCTAGTTGTGTTCCCCCTAACTTTGTGTTCATACTTAAGAGCCGAATGAACAAAGATTTCCTGAAGGAAGATGAGGCTAATCATAAAATGCTCAGCATGAGCCTGTCAATGGGAAGCAATAAATATTAGCTGCCTTTTCTCTTCTTTTTTTTTTTTTAACTACAATTACTTTTATCATCATTGTCGTTATTTTTGTCATTATTGTCGTTATTTTTGTCATTGTGATACATGGCAGACAGACCTTGGTTTGAATTCCAGGTCTGCTAGTTTATAAGCTGTGTGACTTTAGGCAGTTCCTAAACTTTCTGAGACTCATTCTTCTTTTCAAAATAACCCATAAAGTTGTTATAAGGACCAAATAAGACAGCCACATATGTCTAACTCACCTAGCACCATACCTGGCACATATATATTATGAATTACAGTTATGCATTCCCCTGGACTCCCTGACAGTTTACTTGCCTCTATGATAGCATTTATTTTATTTGGCCTGATAACATCATTAGCCTGACATCTTGACTATTCACAGCTTCTTGGGGTCAGGACCATTTCTTTTCCATCTCCGTAGACACATGGTGGCCCCCCACTGTACTTGACACTCAGTGGGTTTTAAGTGAACGAGTGCTTGAATGCTTGGGAGGGTGGATAATGTGTTTCCTCTGGTGTCAGGAGAGGTGGTGTCCAGTACACCAACAAAGAGGTTAGCACTTGAGGAGGAGAGCACCTTCTCTGAGTTGGGAGGGAAGGGCAGCAGAACCACAGTGATGAGAAGAGGGGCGGGTGCACCACTCTTGACTGGAGGGCAGGGAGCTGCTGGTGTGCCTGAAGTAAAGCTGTTAAATCCCACAGTCTTAAGAACGGGCACAAAGCCTCATTAAATTATATGGCGTTTGACATCTGCTGCTTCTTCCTGCATCCACTCCGAGTTACCATTGATATCACAAGAGCCTAGAAACCTAGAATGGAGTGTTGAAAAGACCCCAGAGACGATGCATATGTCCAGTGTATGGTTTGTGTGTATTTAGTGGCCACAGATGGTTCATTGGCCCGTAGTATTTTCTGTATTTGGACCCCCTTCCTTGTCCTGACTCTTGAATAGAGAAGTGCTCTCTGACACTCCAGCCTTGTGTCAGTGTTGACCATAAAGCAAAGGTTCTTTGGCCAGGACATGAGGGATGAACTGTCAGTGCCACTTCTTTGCCATCCATCGACCTCCAGTGAAGGAGTTCCAGTCCTCCTCTTTCTGTAAATTAGAACGTACATTGGCAAATAAAAATGCACTAAGTGTGAACCCCCAGAATATAAATAGACCTGACACAAAGAGAGTCAGATGATGTTCTTACTTGTGAGAGTCAAACATTCACCCCCCAGCAGCAGGAGGGAGATTTTGAAGGTAATGGAACAGTTCTGATTGTGGTGGTGACACAAATCTATACATGAGTTACAACTCCTAGAATGGTACATTAAAACAATAAAATAAAATTTAAATATATTTTAAAAATAAAATCTGTATCTAGCCCTAGAAACCCCTAAAGAAATTGTTGATAATATTAAACCCTCATCCCTTACCTTGCCTGATTTTTCTTCCTGTTTTTGATTTGTTGTGTTGTGTTTGGGTGAAAGGGATATCTTTGTTTATCCTGTAACAGGAGGCCCACTAGGGTGACAGTCATTTCTGGAAATGACCGGACAGAGGAACTTATGAAAATAACTCCAAGGAATAAACAAAAGCTGATGACGGAAACACTGTTATCATGCTGTTCCTTTATTTTATGTGGCTGTTCTGTGTATAGATCATGGACCTGTCCTCTAAAGGTTAAAGATAATGACTGCTAGAAACAGAGGTGCTGAACTGTAACCTCTGAAGCACCAAGACTTCTGACATGCAGATGGAGGATGAAATATGAGTGGAATTTGTTCATCCAGCCTCACTGTGCCTAGGATGTCCTTCTCTCAATTTTGCATTATGAGGGCCATGGCCTATACACCCCAGGGACAGCTTACGTTTCCTAAAATAAGTTTTCCCAAGACCTGGTTTTTCCTATGGCAAGCCTTCCACATGAGGGGATTTTAGAACTTATTACAGAGAGGTGCCTGGTTTTGCAGGAAAAGTCCTTCGGCCCCTTTTGGTGTGAGGGAGCTTGTTTGCCATCATGGATGTAATGGATTGTCTTGTCTGTGCTCAAAGCGATGGGCCCTTGAGAGGGCTCCCTGCTCCCTGGAATGGTCCCAGGCATGACTGGGCCAGGTTTCCTGCAGCATGACCTGGGCCATGCACCCCCAGTAACAAGGCTGAGGCCCAAGGCCACGTGCTGGGCGCACAGCCAGATCCCTTCCACTCCCTCCCCAGTGACAAGAGCTTTCCACTTGTCTCCTTGTAAGAAACAAGAGGAGTCAGTAGCATGTAAATGTTGTTTCATGGTGACCTCTCTGCAGCTCAGAGCAGCCGGTTTGAGACACAAGTTTTCTTTGACACTCCCAGCAGCGAGCAGTCCATTTGTTTGCAGATCTGCGCTCACTGCCATGCTGCCCTGGTATTGGGTCACACCACTCCATGCCACCCCGTCACGCCATACAAGCTGCTGTGCATTCGTTCTGAGCAGCGTTGGGATTATCTTTCCTTGCTATTAAACTTCCCCTTTTCTTACATTCCCTAAAGTTCATTCCTTGAGTCTCTGCTGTTTTCTCAGTTCCCTGGTCTAGCTCCGATATCACTTTCCAACCTGAAATTCAGAGTCCTGCACTCTGTTCCAGCCCGTCCCTCCTGCCGCATTCTTCAGTGTAGGCTTCGCACCCTAACCTGACTTGCACCCCAGCTGCCTTCTGACCTGACGTGTGGTCCACGGTTTGTTCTGTTGGCCCTCCTCCCTCCCCTCTGGATGACTTCCCTGTCCTCTGCTCCACCCAGGCCCCCAAGTCCAGCTCACCCCAGTCTCCTGGTGAACTCAAGTGTCACATTTGCCACATCTAGAAGAGATCCCTCCCTTTTCTAAATATTTGGCATTTAGTGTAATCTGTCTTGTTAGTTACCCATGCATTCATTGATCTCCCAGTTATACACTTCCTGTGGCCAGGGTCTGATTCTTAAACCCCATGAAAGAACCAGGGCTCATTTTTATCAGTCAATTTTGCAGTGAGGTTAAAACAACTTGCCACGTACAGCTTAGTCTAGGTAAGCAATGGGGAGACAGAGACCTGGGTATGAGCCTCCCACCAGCTGTGTGACTTGGTATCCCAAAAGTCTTAACTTCTCTGATGCACCATTTCTTCAGCTGACCAGACCAAAGAGGGCCTTGTGAGTGTTCATGGAAGTATGAAGCATTGTTTACAGCTCCACACAGCCCCTCCAAGTCTTGCACCTGGTACAGATTGTAAATATATGACTATTTCGAACCACGTCCTGCCGGTTCCCTCTTTCTTCTCTAACTCCTGACTTTTCTTTTTTCTTTTCCTACTTCTGCCTGTTTGCATTCCCAAAGTTCTCACAAGCTAATCCCGGTGGGCACATCAGCAGTAGATGGGGCGTCTCCAGTCCCGGCCAGACTGAGACACTAGGGAACACAGTTAGGGGGAATCTCAGCTTAGAGAATGCGGCCCATCAATTGTTTTACTATCATGTGTCAGGGCTGTCCCTGCATGAAATGTATTCATGTATGGCTCTCAATTCGATGCCGTGCAGATCTAAATTGGGTTTCTGCTGGCGCTGACAGAAACAATAAGATTGAAGATAGATTTTTCTCTTAGAAATGTGCTTTTTAAAATGTTTTTCAACTTCTTACATTTATGTTACGCGTCCTGGTTTGTATAGAAAGACCTTTGTTTTCATAATGTTCGTGATGCTGCCCCACAAGCTTTATTCAGCCCCAATATTGAGCACCTACTATGTGCGGTTCTGCAGAGACTTTGGGGAATATGCTGCGGCTTCTTTGGAAGAATAGCACCTCTGAGGGGCACCCCACCCCTGCATTTGGATGAAACACTCAGAAGCGTGAAAGCACCAAAGAAACGAGCAGACGTGCTGAGCAGGCACGTTGCGTGTGGAACAGAGAGGGGAATTCTATAGAGAAAGTCTCCTGTGAGAAACTGGAGAAGAAAGATCACTTCTGATATGGGCAGGAGGCTTATTCAGGGGAAAAATGCATATTTATACACAGGAAATAGCCATTTAAAACGTCAGGTGCACAGCTCCTTATTGAAGTTAGACAACTGTTTGGATTTGCCCAGGCCTCTGGTCATGGTGACGACTCAGGTTTTCTGAGCGTCTCCAGGTACCCACCGCACAGAAGTGAGCGAGGGTCCCCTGTGGTCATTGCCCTGCCCCGAGTCACACCGTGTTGGTGACCAAGCTCTGACTCGTGCCTCCGGCTCCCACTCCTTCCGGGCGGATTCCTAGGCCCCAGCCCCCGGCAGTGGCATCGAGGCCAGGCAGGACAGGCGCTGGCTCCTCCTGAAAGCCCTGGCCTCGCCGTCTCAGGAATGCCCTCCCCTCCCCCTGCTCTAACAGCCCGGCAGCGTTCTGTCTTCCAGAGAATGTCGCTGAGTGATTATTTGTTTTCCTGTCACGTTGGGGATCGCATGCTGGGTTTTGCACGGACGTTGTGCAGATCTGCATTATTACCCAGTCGCGTTTGTTGTCCCCATCCCTGTCCTGATGGTTGTGAGACGGTGATGTGTCTGGCACCATCAAACAGAGCAGCATCTGCACATGCCATGAAATTAACGTATCTGTGTCAGAGACAAAGCTGTGTGGGTGTGCGTCCACCCTAGATATGTGGGTTCCAGGAGACACTGGGCCAGGGGCCCTGTGCATTCCCTCCTCAGAGTGAGAACCCCTTAGTGTGCACAGACTGATGCCTTAAGGCTCTGATGGACCCAGAGATGGAGCAGTGTCAGCCACAAGAACAAACACCCTAAAACTGTAAATAAGACCCCAGCAGGTGGCTCTGATGCCAGAGAGGACACGGTCATCTCACAGGATCACCAAAGTTCCATTGCTGCTCTGGCAATAAGGATCGCTGTCCCCAGCTTTGAGGGCTCCATTCCGGGCCCATCTTCCCATCGCCACCCTGCCCACCTTGCCTTCTTGTGGCAGGGATGTGTGTACCCGACGTGCTGGGTGGCAAGACTGCCTCTAGACAAGACTGAGTTTCCTGCAGTGTTAGCACCTGAGCGTGGGAGTGTTCGCCAGGTAATAAGGATGAAGCTGGAAGGTAGCTTGTATGTATGCGTGGTATCCCGCTTCCATCTAGCAAGCGAGACTCACCACATCTAAATACTTCCAGTTCTGCCCGCACAGCACGAGGACTGCTGGATTTGTTTTGCCACAGAAATTGAACATTTCTAACGAAGCACAATAACACCGGCTTTCATAGCAGATAGGAAGGGAGTTCCTATGCAGGAGATACATTCCCTGCAGCTCTTGGAAAGGGGAGATTGCCCTGTGCTGGCCCGGCAAGTGGAGGAGCCCAGCTCCCTGGTGTCTCCCTCTCAGGGTTCCTGCTGCCCCAGCTACTGTGCCTTCAAGAGCTGAGTGGGCCACCCCCACCGATGAGGCAGGCCTTTCTGACTGGGTGGCAGCCAGTGGGGCTTAGCGCATTGTGTGGGTTATTGTTTTTCTTATCTATTATACCAGCCCTTCAAGGTCCTTCTCAGCTTTCATTTCTCTATTCATCTTTCTTTGGCCAGTCAGTTCTCTATATAGCTCTCCCTTTTCACTATAAATTCTCATTGCATTTAAACCCTGTATGATATACCTCCTTGCATTTGATGGAATTTGTTGACTTTTATTTGTTTTATAATTGTGTCCTGGGCATCCAGCTAGGTTGTAAATATTCTGGGTGTCTGTTTTGGTGATGAACATATTCTCTGTACCTGATGGGGGTTTGGAGGATTAGAGATTTCACAATGCCTGTTAAAGGGAAACTGTTATTTAAGCCCCCTAAGCCTTTCGTGAGCTGCAAAGGTCAGCATTAATGAAAATCATTTCAGGATTTTTTTTTCATAAATTAGATAATGTTTAAAAGGACTTCTTCAGATTGAGAAGTTGAAATGGGATGAGATTTTACTGGGAAATAAGTTTGGAGCCCTTTCTGGTTTATTTGTCTTAGAATTGTAAGAAATGCCAGCTAGCATCAATAGTTGTGAGAGCTCTATTGGTGATACAGCTATGGGAGTTGATTAAAAATCCCTGTAAAAGCAAATTTTTGAAGATGATTTATACTTTTCTGGCCCTAGGCTGAAAAATTCAGGTAAGTGCTTTGTTTTTTTTTTCTTGCCTTGTGGAGAAAAAGAACAACTTTATCTTAGCTTTCTTGGAAGTACCTGGGCACACCAGGTTTTAAAAGTGAAGGTTAGTGTTGCTCTGAAGAATATGGTATTTATTTGAAGAACAGGCAGAGTGTGGACAGTGAGCCAGGAATTTCCCAGAGCTGGGACAGCTGCTTCTGCGGCGTGGATCTCTGTTCTCTCTCTTATAAGGAGGACTCATGTTTGTTTGGGGGGAAAGAAGGATTTATTTGTGTTATTTAATAAAATGTTGCTAAAGTACATAGTATCATTGATTTTGAAGTTGGCAAGCCTGAAATAAAATTCCTTCTCTGCAACTTACTTACTGTCCGTGTGTCCTTGGGCAAGCCCCTTAACCTTGCTGCAGGTCAGCTTTACTATTGCCACAACCGGGATAGCAGCACTAGCTTGGGAATCTGTTGGAATTACAGGAAATCAAGGCATACCATGCCTGTCCCATGGACTGTACAGGCATTCAAGTCTCAGGAAAGGAACATGCTGTGGAATTGTGTCCCCTGTAAAAGGTGGATTCCAGGGAGAATACTGTATTGCAGATATTCCTTTCATTTCCTAACATTTTTGCCCCTTTCTATGTCCCATCTCTTTCTTTGTGTTTCCACTTAGAAGAAGTCCAAAGTAACAAGCCCTTTGTTTTGTTTTATTTCTTCATCACCTTTCTTCCTTCGTCAGAAAAGATTCTGCATTCCCCCATCCTCACTCTGGATTGCTGCAATGATTATTAAATTTTCTCCCAGAGGCCACTGTAAGGAAGAAGTCGATGCATTACCATGTGTGCTTACATATTTGCATTTTTTTCTTACTATCTCCAAAACCAACCAGAGTTCAACAAGCAGACATTATCCCCTGGCTTTCCAGGGGCCTGCCTTTAGCCTTGGTGTTTCTTTAGTCCACAGTTTGCTTGGCACTTCTGGTCTGGTCCTAACCATTCAGAATAACCTGCTGATAATCCCAAAGCCCCGATTTGTTTTTACTTTTCTTTCCCCCTTCATTCAGGAAACGTTTACCAAGCACCGAGTATAAACGAGACGCTATGAATCAGAAGTAGGCCCTTCCCTCAAGGAGAATCCAGTAGAGAAAAGTAGGTGGAAATCACTGGGATCAAAGTTAAGCTGTGTGAAGTGGGATGAGATTCTATTAAACTCTGTTTTTGTAGCCATTTTATTTCCCAGGCATGCTCCACCCCCGCCACCCCCACCCTCTGCCGTGATTTTGGGTACCTTGTCCAAAACATCTTTTGCAGAGTATCTTTTGTGATCGTTTGTCAATTTAAGGAACTGTGTGTCGTGTTGATCATTCCGTATAACATCTCTGATTGATTCCCGTTCCTTTGACCTCTTGAAAAACTTTTTTATGTCCCGGAGCTCAAATAAGCCCATTTCCACATCTTGAGTAGAGACTATTTTCCTCCGTAACATTGATGTCAGGTCACTGGAGTGGCAGTATCAGCTCCATTTCATAGTTGTGGGGCCTAGGAGATGATGTGCTAAAGTCCCCCAGGCTACCCCGTGGGTCGGTGAGGGAAGGTGGCTCCGGGCCCTCAATAGGGCACGGTTATATGGAGGCCTTAGCGTCCATTCTGAAACTGCCCGCTGTGATGGTCACGCTGATGACAAGGACTGCTGTTCCCAGAGAACTGGGCTGCAAGCAGCCTCCTCCTCTAATGACAGAACACATGCAGCTGCTGGCAGTGGGAGACGGTATGAATATTAATAAACTATATTTCACTTTTATTACTTTTTCATTAGGTTCTCGTGGAGATGGTGTTTGTGAGTGAAGTCCATGCATTGAGCTGTAGTCAGGCGTTTTGTTTTCTTGACAAAATGGCGGCCCTCACAGCCAGAGGCAAGGGCGTGTTCAGAAGCAGCTAGCTAGGAGAAATACTGGTAAGCATTATTAGCAGGCCATGTAAAATGGGTGAACCTGTGAATTTTTCTATTTTAACTGTCACCTGAGGCAGATAAATACTGTTGTTTCAGCACTTTGGCGGGATATTTCTCATGTGATAGTTCCTTTTTTGTTTTAATGTCCATTGTGACTATTAGGAATGGCAGTTACCTACCTTCCCTGCCTCCTAAGTGATTCCTGGCCATCCTGTCCTGAGGGGTTAATATGCCATGCTTTCTCTCCCACCACATCCTCAGACTGTGCTTCCCAGCCCTTTTCTTCCACTTTCCCCTGCTTGTCTAACATCTTCCCACTAAACCAATGCAGGCACTCCATCACCCATCTATCATATTTAGGTTTCTTTTTCTATTTTTATGTGACCATGGACTCTGCCAGGCATACTGGAATGGACTGGCCACCAGGCAATGGTTGATTTGTCCAGATCTCATGTGGCGAGGAATCCTTGAGACCCATGTAGACCAGAATGGAGTTCCCATGTGATCCCAAAAACTGCAGGTGGTTCTGGGTTGGAGCAGGAATGAGCCCTCAGCATGGGAGGGCCTTTGGCCTTCAGTCCTGCCTGGGCAAGGACACCATAGTGAGCTCTGAGTCGTGTGTTATGGTGATAAGTCATGATCAGTCCAAGTCATCCTTGGGTGGTGAGGGTTGTTCAACAGTGGGCTTGGTGATATAATCTCACTCTCTTGCCTGGTGTCTTATGGATGTGTGAGCACGTGTGTCTCTGGGAGAGCGGAACATGACTGGCTGTGTGAGAATTGTAGGGGATGGATTTACCATCTATTTCTGTTTCAAATTCATCAGATGAATTTTTGCTAAATCAAAATTAGTCTTAAAAAATAAATTAAATTTTAAAAATTAAGAAATTAGTCTGTTACAGCCAGCTCAAATGAGAAATCCAAGAAACTTAAAATACTGAGTAGTACTGACTATTCAGACTTAACCGTTAAATTGAGTGTTTATTGAATAAGGGGAAGAAATGTATGTTCCTGCTTTTACAATTCTGGATTTTTTTTCTCCTTTTAGCGTTAATTAATTTAAGGAAAGGCTGCTGTCCTTATGCACGTAAAAGCTGCTGGGCTTTAGAGTTGAATTAGCACTCGATTCATTTACTCAATTTGCAGCAAATATTTATCGAGTGCCTATTGCATGCTGGATACTGTACTTCAGTGCTCTGATGAGTGCAAGTATTTTTAGAAAGGTTTCCAAGTTACACAATATTGTTGAGTAAAGATATCCCACATATATAAATTTTCCAACTAAGAGTTTTACCTGTTTAAAAACCATATTTAAAATGTTTTAATTATTCTGATAGAAATCTTGTAAGTAAGATACCATAGCATCTCCTGATTTCTGATAGGGTAGAGGACAAAAGGGCAGTGATATTAAAATAAGCACCTGCTGAAGGCCAGGGGCCTAGATTTAATCTTCGTGACAAACGTTAGTGTTCCCATTTAGCAGATGAGGAAAGTGAGTCTGAAAACACAAACTGCCAGGTGAAATAAGGCTAGTAAGCAGTGCTGCTGGTATTTGAACCATCTACAATTGACTCAAAAACATACGTTCTTTTCACCAAGCTGTGCTCTCCCTGCAATTTAATCTTTTCTTAATCCCTCAGGGTTATCATTATCAATGTTATGAAATGTGCTTGAATACAGAGATGTATTTATGTATTCTATTTAGATGTTTAATGTTCTTCCCTCCAAAGTTAAAAAGCTCCTGATAGCTTTGTTCATTGAGTTCTTAAAGTAATAACTAGTGCTGCCATTTATTAAATGCCTGTTATATGCCAGGAACTGTACATACATTCTCTCTAATCTTCACAACCCTTGCAGGTAAATATTATCCCTGTTTTGTAGATGAGGAAACAAACTCAAAGAGGCTATGTAAATTACTCATGATCTTATAACCACTAAGTGATAGACTCGATCTTTCTGACTCCAGAGCTTTTTTACCGTTTTCATAGTGGTTGGTCTCAGCAACTCTCAGGGCTCGACCCTCTCTCCTCACTGCTGTCACCATGCCAGCCCCTTCTTCCACTGGCCCTCCCCCATCTAATTTAGTGTTCTAATCTGTCCCTGACAGCAGAATCAAGTAACCGAACTTGTTAGAGGTAATGGAAAAAAGTATTGGAGTAGGAGCCAAAAGACCTGGATTCCAGCCCCAGCTGGTCATGTGACCTTAAGCAAGTCATTAACTCCTAGAATTTTAGAACTGTAAGCCCCTAGCCCCAGCTTCCGTGCCTTGGGGTGGGCACATATTCCAATTGTATGAGAATCTATATATGGCTCCAGCCACTTAATTAAACTAAAATATGTTTGATGCTTATGCACACTTTTTTTTGCCTCATGCATATAGGTACTGTTATGATTAATTTATTGAAAAACGTTGTTGAGCTACAATAGCTTTTTGGCATTTGGCATTTTCTCGATGAGAAGTCAGTAAGAAAATAGAAGTACGTTTACTCTCGTGTGGCTCTAATCCCCTTTTTGAGGGCACCAGTTCCATCAGGGAGCACAGTCCCCTCAGTCTACACCACAGGGCAAATACTTGTCCTGCCCACTTAATAGGATTAGTGTGCACATTGAGGCTGGGGACCCGCTGCGTATGTAAAGCGCTCGCTCCATGCCTGTCCCCAGGTGTAGGTGTTTGCTGTTCATAAGGAGGCTCTTGGGGAAGTCCTAACGGTCTCTCTGTGACCAACATGCGTGAGTTTGGTACGTGGAGTTTGTTACATCTATTTTTAGTGCTCATAGGCCTTTTTGAGTTTACCTCAAAAATGGTGCCAAATAGATGTGCTCCAAATGTTATTGCATTTATATATTTCTTCTAAAAGAAAATACTGTCCCAGATACTTCATAATTAGAAATTGCACCAGATCGGTCATTTCTTTGAGCAACTGGCCTATTTAACATTTTTAAAACTGTCTGCATTTAGGTGTGCATGTCGTTATATTAAAGAACCTTTCACTTTTCTTACTTTTTTTTTTAATATGAGAATTTTTAAATTCTCTCTTATATAACCTGCTCATGGTAGATTTAACACTTTCCTTGAAAGGTGAAATAAATGTATCAAATATATTTCTCTTCCAAAGAAATAGCTATTTGATTTGTTGTATGGGATGTGATTCTTAATTTATTATTTCGTTTTAATGCATAAATATCATTTTGTACTTTACAAAGCAGCGTCATGTATACCATTTCATCATAACAGCTCCATTTCACCCCCACTTACAGATGTGGAAACTGAGAACCCACTTGCTCAAGGATGCAGTACCAGGAAGGAGTCAAGCCAGATAGTCCCCAGCCACCTTTCCTGATGCCAGGGCTTCTGCCTTCTGCCCTTGTACTGCTTGGTTCTGCCACTCTTAAGCAGCCCACCACACCATGCCATACTGTGCTCATCCTGCATGCTTTGTGAGGATTCGTGGAGTTAAGGGCAGAGCTTTCATTTTGGTCCACATAGTTTCTCATACATAAATTGTTCCGCATACAGTGGTGCCAGGTCAGAGTTTAAATGATTCCAAGCAACCTATTACTCCCAGGTGGGGAGAAACTTGCAAGAGCAAGCCTTAATTACACTGGATTTCTAGTATTGTTTCCTTGTTATGTAAAAAGAGTGCATTGGTTCATCATCACTCCACTGACATGAACTTTGAACTTTATTAATAATGGGAAAGGCTCATCAGAGTGCTAAACTACCAGCACTGCCACGTTATTTGATGCTCAGTTTTATCAGCCAAGTGCCTGATGTTTGCACAATGGAAACTATGGAACTACAGGGATACGTAAACTGAGCTCTGCAGCTAACCACATATATAGCCAATGCCAGACTATGATAACAAGGACAGAAGTCTTCTTTTTGTCTAAAGAGAGAGATTTCCCACAGAATCTCAGCATTCCGGTGCCAAAAGCTATCTTGCTATTTTTCTAATGCTGCCTCCTTCATTACAGATTGCATTAAGCAAATTTATGTCAAACACATATTAGGCTTCAGGCCTTTGGCTTGGTGCTCAAGATGGGCAGTTTGAAGACCTGTGAGATTGACCGGGCTCTGACATCCAGTTGGTTAGAAGGAACCAACATTTGCTGAGGGCCTCCTAAGTGCCTGTACTCTGTTCTTTGCCCACCTCTATCCAGTGAGCGCTGACTATGTCCCGTGCTGAGGCACCTAAACATAGGAAGACATTCTCTAGCAAGTGGGCCTTGTGCTAATGTCATCAGTAGGGCCTTCTACTCATTGGGAAAACTGGGTGGGAAAGAGGTGTTGTCACTCTTCCTTTAAACTGATTTAAGCCTGTAATTACTGTTCTGTAGTGGTGTTGAGACTCTCTGGGCACAGCTCATTCCACCAGCATTTTCCTGCTTTCACTTTAAATCTGCTGTGGCTGCTGCTCCCTGTAATTGGAACTTGGCGGGGGCCACGGCTCACCCAACCTGAGTGTGCCCTGGTGCCCTGTGCCATCAGTTCTTACTCTGGCCTGCACATGAGAGCATCGCTCAGCTGCTGCCTTGAAGGCTACCTCAAGGTCTGCGACGCAGGTCCCCTTTGTGTCTCCAATCACTATTTACTTATTTTTCCTGACTCTTTCCTCTTCCTTCTCTTTTTCTGATTTCAGAATCAGAAATCTCTAGACCCCAATTAGTCCCAACTTTTTCTCTAGCAACATTTAAGCTTTAACTTTGTAGAGTTCTGAGCCAAATAATTGAATGTAAGGTCAAAAATTACCCTCAGAACAGTGGGAAGCATGTGTCACACAGGGATGGGTCGATTCGTATGGTGGAGAGAACTCCCCTCTGGACTCCTTAGGTGAGGAACATTTCTGAATACCTCCCCGGTTGCAGACCAGCCTGTAGGCACTATCCATGAACACAAGACAATGAAGACAAAAAGATTCTACCTTCAGGGAACTTGTAGTTTAGCTAATATGTACAAATGTTATTATATGGAAATAATTCTATGCAATTTCACAAGAAATATTTCTTTTCATTCCAAATTAGACAGCAAGTCGATTCTTTCTCATACGGGAGTATATGGCACAGGAGACTTCAAAATGACACACTTGCACTGGCTAAACCATAATCCTGAAAGCCTTATGGCTCTCATTTTGTGCATGAACTTCATTGTGTTGAATAAAATAGGCAGCCCCATCAACACCAACAAAATGTGACCCCTTTTCTCTAATTGCCCTTCCTACCTTATAAGATTCCCCCTTAGCAGAGCAGGTCCCTATAACAGAAGTCCACTCCCCTAGTTCTCAAGGAGGAATCTGTGGGATCCATCTCTGGCATTGAAGACCCAACCAAGTGAGGCACTCCTACGAGCTGTTAACAAGACTCATCTTTAACTATTGCTGTAGGTTGCCAGTTGGCAATTGGGAATGGCTTCATTTTGAAAGTTTCTCTTCATTTATCTTGTTAATATTGGAGTTTGACTTTCAATAATATCATAAGATATGAACTCTTAATAAAGCCAAAACAAAATTGTGGTCTATTTCAACGTATGTAAGCTCTTGAAAGTACCCAAAAGTCTTAAGAGTTGATTTTCCTTTGACTAACCTTTTTTTTTCAGATTCTATAATGGGAACATTGAATATACACGTAGGCAGAATTTTCCTTGTGATGAACATTAGTATTTTTAAGTTTTCTGTCTGGATGTTGGTTGGGTGGGAGATAGGAAGAGGAAAAGTGATTTTATATGTGAACTCATCTCTGATATTAAAAACAGTAGTCAATAAAGAAATATGATTAATATACAAATATTAATCTTTACATATTATTCAGGGAAGCATTGAATGCTAAAATTGTAGGCTGTAGTTGAAAATTAATAGGAGATTAGCCCTCTTTGGCATTTACCTATAGCTAGCATCATAACCCCTCCAACATAATCCTTGGAAGAGAGCCAGACAGCAGCTTTCAGCTCCTAGCTTCTGACCCTTGACATCTGACCCACACTCTAGAGACTAAGAACCAATTCTTCCAGACCTTCCGCTGTCTTCCTTCTAGTCTCGCGCTGCATCGGTTGCTTCTGGTATTTAAAAGTCGAGCTGTCATTTATTTACTGGCCATCACTCCCAACTAGGAGTGATGTTTAAAGAGAGGAGCTGGAACAAGTAAAAGTAAAAAACTACAAAGAGGCTGCAGAACCAAAGAAATCAGAGAAGGGAGCATCTCATGAATGAGTTTGTCATCCGTCAGTTGCATGCTCACCCTGTTAGGAAGGAGCAGGGAGCAATAAGGGGGGACTGGTTGGGAGGAGCAAGGAGGGATGTGATGCTGAGGGTGTGGAGGCAGCACCTTGACTGAGGAGTTTTTCAGTTTTGAAAAGAAGATGAGAAATAGAGCAGTAGGTGGAAAGGGTGGTTAGATCAAATGAAGAATTTAGTTAGTTTTTTTTACGAAATTGAAATTTGACCATGTTTGAAAGAAAAAGGAAAGTATCCTATGAAGAGAGAGACATGTTAATGGTTGGAGGACTGTTGTGGGGGAGGGGATTACTAATCAGGGTGTCATTCAAGCATTTTGAAATAGATACTTCTATATCCTTCTTCTCACTCAAGGTCAGTGATATACTCAGGCATGCACTTATAATACATTCAAGTTCCATGCTCATTAGATGATAAAATCAGATAATATGGGAAAATACTTGGAAAAGTTAAAAATTCTAAAGATCTAAACATGATTACTCCCACTTTACTATAAACAGCCCCTTCTGTGTAGGCATTTAGTCACAGTGTTCTGAAAAAGTGTTTTTTTTCTTTCCCCCTGTTTATTGGCCTCCTGTAAGGCACAGAATAGACCCAAAAAACAGAAATCCATTTGCAAATTATAAACCCATCCAAGAAGTTTACATTGGGGCAATATCCAGGAGGAATAGCCTTTCCCTCTCTTTTGAATAGTGACCTTGACAGGGTCAAGGACAATGCAGTGTGGCAGAGTCAGGGCTGGCTGGTGGCTTTGTGGACTCCCCGCCTAGCCCAGTGGGCTGTCTGTGTTTGCTGACCTTGGCAGCATCCTACAGTGAATCTGGGGTAAATAGGTATCAGTGTTGCTTGAGAACAAGGGTGGGCTTATCCCTGGGTGTGCTCAAGTCACAGCTTTTCCAGAGCTTGACTAAGAAAGACCCCAGAATCTGATTCTTCCCAGGAATTTTTGCCCTCTGCTGGAAAATTTCATTTCCCCTCATATCTAGATTTCCCCCTACCCAACCCATCCATCAACTAGCCCCAGCACTGCCTCAGAACATTATTAAGCACATATTTGAGCTACTTTAACCAGAGTTTTTGTTTAGCTTGGACCTGGCCCTTTACTGCTTAAGGTTCACAAGTTCAGGAATCCAGGGGAATAGAGTTTCTTCCCAGTTGCTTGGGATATTCGTCCTGGTGAAGAGGGCCTGGTAGTGGGCTTCTGATACAGATGGGATGGACTGAGACAAAAATTGGAAGAAACTTACCACCTATATTCTGATTAAAATTAAATCAGAATTCTTTATCATCTTAAATATGCTGTGTTCAGATTTTCTTCTCTGATATATCCCAAACCTAACAATGCCCAGCATATGTGAATACTCACATATTTTTGTTGTACGTTGTCGTACTAATTTAAAAAGTGATGGGCCTTTAGAATTTTGAAAAGTACATAAAATTGTATACCATTATTACTTTAATCATTATCATTCCCAGCTTGAGTAAACCCTAGATGAGTAGAATAATTCTTTATAAGCTCCCTCCATCTTCTGTGGAATGGCCTTGGATAATTTGGCTTCAAAAGTTCATTTTGTCAGTTTACCCTTAGCTTCTTCACCCCAGTGGTGGATAACTATAGCCTACTAAAAGAATAGATTCATAGGCAAGATGGCCTTACATTGCCCTCCTAGTAGAGAGAAGGGAAGAACTTGTACTTCACTTTATATACTCAATAATTTTTTTCTTAATTTTAAGCTTCCACTTCCAACTGATTAGCTTTATTAGCTGAGTTTTATAAGAGTCAAAGTTTGGGTATGATTATATCCTTTGCTGTGGCTCCCACTCAGGATCTATCATAAACTTGTTTCAATGGGGCTGTTTGGATTTTAAGAGAACATGTATATTTTACCATAGAATATTATCTTTAAAAGAGTTATACCAAAAACTTAACATTTCCAGGTAGAATTAAACATAGGTTTCTTTACAGCCATTGTTGACACTCACCAAGTTGCCAAGTCCCCACCTGAACCAGGTGGAAGGCATCCCAGCACAATGCCCTCCATTTCTTAAGCTTTCCCAACTTTGGCATCAGTACACATGCAAGAATATTGCCAGCTATGGTCTTGAAATGATGCTTTGTCAGTGACATGACTTGTGGAAATTTAACATGTTTAAAAATATTTAATGCCCTCCCCAAATTCTGAGCTTGTTAAATATTTTGTAACTTCGCTGAAGCCTCTACAGACCTTCACAACCACAAGAGAAAAAATATATCTGTTAGTTTTTGCAGTACAGGATGATGGATCATGCATTTATTTATCTGCTTTACTCTGGAAAGGCAATAACCAATCCCAGTGAAAAGGGTATGGATGTCATTGTTGGGACAGGACAGCTTCCAGATGGCCCCCAGTGATCCTTACCTCCTGTCTCTTACCAGGATTGGTTTGTGTGACCGAGAGAATAGTGCAGAAATAATGGCATGTCACATCCGAGATCAGATTATAAAAGTTGTTACATCTTCTGTCTTGGTCTCTCTCGCTCTCCTCTCTTGGATCCCTTGCTCTGGGGGAAGCCAGCTGCCATGTTGTGAACTAAGCCCTGGGGAGAGGGCCACACACAGAAGAACTGAGGCCTCCAGCCAACAGCCGTGCGAGTGAGCATGGAAGCAGGTCCACCAGCCCCAGTCAGGCCTTCAGATGGCTACAGGCCTGACCTCATGAGACACCCTGAACCAGAACCACCCAGCTAAGCCACTCCTGAATCTCTGACCCACAGAAACTGTGAGATAATGACTTTGTTGTTTTAAGCCACCCAGCAACAGATAGCTAATGCAGGACTTGGAGCATTTTTATCTTCATGTAGATAGCATATATTTGTATATGAAACAGATGGGCATGATGTGATCAAAGTCCAGACTCTGAGTTTGAAATCTAGGCCCTTCTGAGTAAGGCAAAATATTGCACAAACAGCAAGGTTTTGTTCATTAGTTAGTGAGTGATCTTTTAAAATGAATTGTGTGTTAGTGGTGAAAATGCATCATCAATAAGTGGAATGCAGATTCTCCTTCTTCTACCACCAGAAATTCTGGCTCCTGCTACTACAGGAACTGAACTGAAAGGATTGAACCTCTCCTCCCCCACCCCACTCCCAATCTGTAGCCATTATGCTGTCACAGCTTCCAGAACGGGGACCCTCCATTGTACTACAGATGAGGGGACTATGGAACAGATGGGTGAGGAGAGTCTTTGGAAAGCACACAGCTCATGAGTTGCAGGTCCAGGTCAAAGAGTCAGGTGTCCTGACTGGAGTCTTCCAACACACTTCTGTCTCCTCCATCTGAAGAAATTGGACCATATTTATCTTAGTTCAGGTCTTTTGGAAGATTGCTGTTGACTCCAATTCTATGGTTCACCATTAGGCACATTTGGATTATCAATAACAAGCATAGAGCTCTTACTGTGTATAAGACACAATGCCAATTGCACCAGTAATAACATGGATGAGTAAGATGATTGTTCCTGGTCTCTCGAAATATTAAATCTTGTGGAAGCCAGAGTCGAGCAGTTTAATGACGAGCCTTCCCACCAAAGGAAAACAAAGGAGGGGGCAGGTGCACAGCTAGGAGTAATTAAGGGAAAGCTTCCCATGTGAGGTGTCATCCAAGCTGGATCCTGAAGAAGATAGAATCAGCATCTCCTTCCTTGATGCCCCCATAGAACCATTAATTCTAATACTTTATTGCTCTTATGTATCTACAAGCCTGGCTACCTCTACTCAGGTATGAGTTTCTAAAAGCTGGGGAAGGGTTTTATCTAGTGTCCCTAGTGCTAAACACAGTGCTTCACTCATTGTAGATCCTTAGTAAATATTTTAAGAATGAATGTATGAGTGAATGAGTGAGCATTGGCACATGGTAGATGATGAGGCTGGACAGACAGATTGGGATTGAATTATGAGGGCCTTGAATGTTGTACATATTGAGCTAATGGGTAGTGAAGGGGAGTTTTCATCTAGGAGTAGAAGCAATGTGACCTATGGTCTGCACCAGGTAAAGGGCACAAACTGAGGCAACAGCCACCTTAGTACCTTACTGTGAGCCCAGCATTGCTCAGAATCTGTGCCAAATGTGGCATAAACTGTGCGCCAGTCACAGAAGTGGTGAAGTACAGGAAGGAAGCAGACCTTAAGGACTATCTGCAGTACTTGGGCTAGAGAGGATAGCACCCACTCAAGCCAGGCCATGGTGGTCTGGGACAACCCCAGCTGGAGGAGGCTGACCTGGAAGGAAGACTTCTGTGTCACTGGACACATGCCAGAGTGTCGCTTACTTCTCTGTAAGATTCCCTAACTGAGCCTGAAGAAAGAAATATGGGAAGAGGCTGGCTCAGAGAGTGTCAGGTCTTCTACTCCCAGGACCAGCGGCTGCTGCAGTAGACCCTGGGCATGGTGAATGGAGAGTCCAGGCTACATCTCTCAACTTTGCTTAGACAGAGAACCTACTCTCCTTGGAGTATGAGAGCCTTCAATGTGAGGACCTTTAAACCTGCTCACTGGTGGAAGCCACAGTATCCTTAATTATCATGTAAAGCAAAAAAGTTTAATTTGGATTCACAGAAAAATAAAAATAGTTTCTTAGGAGATGTTTAGCAAGAAAGGCAGATGATTTTTTAGTCACCTCCTGGTTATCTACACTAAAGCTGAGGTGGTGGTGGGGGGTCTTTGGGGCTGATTATATATAATGATAGGTAATCCAGAGATCTTTTGGATTTGGAAGTGGATTTTATTTTTATATTTAAATGTGGGGGTTCTGAGAATTCACCACCAAGTTTCTAATAAAAACAACTTTAAAGCTAATAAAGACAACTCAGATGGACCTGAAAAGCAGGACCAGTGCCTCCTACCTCCCCAACTTACTTGCATCCTCTTCCCGGTCCTCGTTTGGGACAGCAGCATTCTCCATCATCAAAACAAGTAAAGGAAGAAAGGGATTAAAAGCAGAAGTCAGAGAAAACTTTGAAAAAAGTTTTCAAGTGGAATGTGATATGGCTGTTAAAAAATTGACCCAATTAAAACTTCTAAGCTGTGTCAGAGAGCTGCATCTAATGGGCTCACTTTTGCATTTATATTAGGAGAAGTGTGGCTTCCCCAAAGTGAAAAGTCTACTAGAAATAGAGATTGAAGAAAGGCTTTGTCATGTAGTGACTCAGGGAGGCTGTATCATATAGTGAGTCAGTTTCAGCTAACGGGAGTAGGAATATAGTCGTATGATAGTCTCTGCAGGAAATTCAGAGCCCAGAAAACCAAGGATTGGAGGGTTCTACGGAATGTGAAGGAGTGGTGGTCTCCTAACCAGGGTCTTTGGCAGCCTGACAGCAACCTATGGAAACCAACTTAAAACAGAAGATAAGGCCACGGTTGGGTTGTCCTTTGGAGCCTTGTTTACCAGGCTACCACTTTCCAAAAGATCAAATAGACTGTTCCCTTTCATGTCCCTGTTGGGAAATTCAGGAAGTCCATTTAAACTTATACAGGCCCACAAACTTGAAAAAGATTATGACTTCTAAAGGCTCTTGGCTAATCTTAACATGAATTTAAAATATAATTTGCCACATTTGAGCTATTTCCTCACGCTGATTTTGAATACACTTCCTGATTATTCAGTTCCAGGGGACATTCAAAACCCTTGTCTGTAGTCGTCAAAATGTCTCTTGCTCCACAAAAGCCCTCATAAAACAGCATCTCCTCAAAAACCATGGCACGTTGCAAAGAAGGGATTCAAGTCAGCAACATAAGTTTAATATCAGGTTCAAAAACCCGAGGTGGGAAGACTTCTTTCTGGCTTGCTGCTCCCACAAAGTGCTCTCAGTGTAGAGAAGGTTGCGTCTTTAGAAGGCCCCAGGCCCCACTGGAGCCTTTCGGGCACCAGCTCAGTTCAGGGATCTAAATCATTATTCAGTGTGGGAAGTAGCCCCGCAGCCGGGAGGAGGCCTTTGGGAGAGGAGGGGGAGAGGCTGGAATCCAGCACACAAAGTATCAGGACAGTGAGAGCACTGGAAAGGGGACTTTCCTCCCTGGATGATTTGAAATGCTAAATTTATGCTAAATTCTGTATAATGATTCTTCTTGGCAGGAGGGAGGGAAGACTCTCCCTCAAGAGTGTATTGCACTTATAAATTCTGTATACACCCTTACTTTCCAATCTTCTCATATCCTGTACCTACTATTCTTTTGCATAAATTTGCAGAAAGCTTTGTTCCCCAATGTTCTGGCTTTGGAGATAGAGAAAGACTATGTCTGCATCAAATTTATCCTTAAGTCCTCTTAGGTGTTAGATATTTATTTATTTATTTTAAATATATTTTTTTGACAAGTATTCATACACATACAGTCCATATGTGGTGTACGATCAGTGCCTCACAATAGATATTTATTTTAAAGCCAAATGTTCTAGTTCTACTGGGTTAAAAGCCAAATATATTTTCACATAGAATCATTTACCAGTCAACGTTTCTCTAGGCATTTTTCTCTGGCTCTGCTGCAGCCAGCTGAAGAACTGCATTCCTAAGATGAGCTGACAAGTATGTAGAAACGAAGAAATAAACAAAAAGCCATGTTAATTTCAAGCTTCAGTAGGAATACAAAAAGAAATATTAACATTTGCTGAATGACAAATAATGAAACGGCTAAGAATTTTTAATGCTTCTAGTAAGGTTTTATAAGCTCTCATGGAATTTCTCCCCCATCAGGTATAGCACATTAACAAGCAGTGCAGCATGAAGGTAGTTTGATAGGTTGTTTAATTTAAAGATTAGTACCTCCCAACATATGGTGTTCCTAATACAATTCCATAGCCTCGTTTACCCTCCCCTAATCTACTCTGAATGGCCACATCTCCTTAGTGTAATCTTCATAATTGCTTGTCCACTAAAAAAAAGTCACTTCACTCAGTTAGAAGGATGGTCACAGAGTTGTTTTCTTTTTAGTTATTGTTTTAAGTTCATATATATATTTCAGCCCCTAGCTCCTGCTTCCTATTTCTTTTACAATCCTAGTCTTTAGAAGTCTGTCTCACACCTTAAATGGTATTTTACACATTGGAAAATAGTAAGGTTCTAGCATTTTATCTGTGCACCAGTTAAGGTGCAGTGTTAAGGAACTATAAATTATATTTAATTCAATTAAGTGGATGTTTTTTGAGTACCCATCGTGTTCAAGCTACTGTGTAAGGTCTTCTGGGCACCTCCTGGGCCTCGGGATGTCATCCCTCCCCCCACGGTCCTCCACTCCAGGGGTAAATATGGAAGCAGGTGGTATTTCATTGGAGAGAAAAGGTACTATGGCAAGTAAGAGAATGGGACGCTTTTATCTGCTTCCTCCTTTTATAGAAATGATCTTCTACCTACCTATTGCCCTTGCTAGATCCTAATGCTCACAAGCAAGGGGCTCATCATCCACTTCGTTACATAGGGCAGCCAACAAATGCCTGTTGAACGGAGCTGATGGCGAGAGCAGGAAAGGTAAAATAATGGAGGTGTGGACTGCAGGTGGGCTAGGTAAGAGAGTGTAAGACTTTGACGGTCAGTAATATGTGGGAGGATGCTCCACGGAAGGAGACTAGCATGACGTCTAGAGGTTGGAAAGCTGGAGGGACAACTGTTCAGAATGGTTGAGTCTCGGGATTCCTATGCAGGGGTCTGCATGCTTTGGCCCGCAGGCCATTGTGGCCACAGCCGGTCTATGTCTGCTTTCCTGCTACAGGGGTAGAGTTGAATAGTTAACAACAGAGACCATGGGGCCCACAAAGCCTAAAAATATTTACCATCTGTCCCTTTATAGAAACTGTTTGCTGAACTCTGCTATGGAAGAATAGAGCAAAGATGAGTACAGAATTACCTTTGGAGCAAATTGTAAAGTGACAATTTGTACTTAATTCTCTTTTATTTGGGAGACTGATCTGATTGAAGTGTGTTTGAGGAAAGTACATATGGGAGTTTTTCAATGAGATGGAGCTTTAGGGAAGACACTGGGTGTAGAAAAACCAGTGAGGAGGATATAACAGCCCCCGTTTAGGCATCATTGGAGAAAGTGCATAGTTTTGGTTTTATCTAAGAACTGGCACCTGTTGTCTCTGAACTAGAAAACCTTGCCCCTTTCCCAGTTCATGACACTAGCTTGGGTGTCCACCTCAAAACTCCTTTCCATAAACTTCAAGTCATCCCTCCCCCCAGCTGGTCACACCCTTGTTCTCCGTGGCCTCTGCATAAACATACTTAATTCACAGGTTATCATTTGTTCTTGGTAACATCAATTTTGTAACCAGATTATTTCTTCTTCGCTCCCCAATAAATTTCAGACTCCTTAAGGCCAGAGATTGCATCCGTGTTCTTGTCTCTCCCCCAGTTTTCCACCTTCCTGCCCCTAGTGCTTTGTTGAGTCTCTGCTTGTATGAAGGTGCACTGCTAACCCTTTAAACAAGACGAGTCGCCAGCTGCTGAGCGAGTCATGGCACGTAAATATGGTGAGCAAATCTGAACCTCCAGACCATAGCACCCCCCACCTGTGCTCTCATTCACCACTTTTCACATGCCCTCTCACAGTGTTGTTGTGTCTGTGTATAGATGGGTGTCCTGTCTCACAGCCTGTCCATTCTGGAGGGCAGGGACTGTGTCTGTACCTCTGGGTTCTACTGGTTAGTGAAATATTTTGAAGATAGCTGGTATTTTCTAAATGTTTGGTTATAATACAGCCGCTGAGCAGGATGTGTTGTAGGAAAAAACATAGCATATCTTGTTCCATAAATTAGTCAGAATACAACAGGCTAATAATGGTAAGAGCAAGCATCTGTCGGTCTGATGCACCAACATCCATCAGATAAAGCATTAAGCCCACGTCAGTCATTTTGGAACAATAAAACTTGAATTAGACACAGCATAAATACAGTCAAGATGAGAACATTTATCCCACTGTTAGTTTTCCATTGGTGGCAGATGCTAAATCATCCATACTTTAAGGCGGCTCAGTTAGATGGCAAGCTCAGAGGAGAGCGTCGGGTAAGGAGGGAAGTTGGGGGCGAGGAGCGGGAGCCTCACGTCCACATCTAGCAGCTCTTCCTCATGTTGACCCTGAGCCCACTAGTAAAGGTTTGAAATGCAAAAGTTTAGACATAAAAATCAGGTTTTATTAAGTAATATTCATGAATGACCTAAATTAAGAGAGAATCACCCTCTTAACGAAGTAATTAATTATCTCTGGGAATTGGAATTGAAAACAGAAGACTAATTGATTAATATGTTTACTGTGTACATTTTCCTTCCTCCAGCGGAGAGTAGCCAGCATTTGTTCCACGCCAAGTTTCATACTCCAGCTAGGCTGGAACCATTTTATCTGGAATCAATGTTTAGTCTTCCCTACCGAGCTTGTCTGATTCCTGTCTCTGTGCTTTTGTTTCCTACTCTGTCCACAACTGGAAGACCTTTAGCACTTCCCTCTGAAATCTGCTCTTTCAGGCTCAGCTCATATCTTACTCCCTAGATAGATTTTTGGCTGTTCCTCCTCCTTTCACTGTCACAGTTTTACACTGTCAGTACCATAGCTTAGCATTTAAGTTTTCATTTTGCTTTATGCGTGGGATAATGGAAAGGATTTAAAGTTTAAAAGAAACCAAAATCGACCCACACTTTACATTGGTTGTGTGAAATCTGACTCGCTGAGCTGGTAAGAGGGACTTCTTCAACATAGCTCTGGGGATCGGATGAGATCATGTAGGGGAGATTCCTTAATCTATACATGGCCACACACGTATTAGTTATCAACATCATTATTAAAACTGGCATTATAATATATAATGTTAGTCTTAGCTTCTCTACCACATTTTATATTTAAGATCTCCGAACCAAAAGTCAACAAGTTTTTGAGCACCTTTTATGAGTAAACTTTATCCTGTGTCAGACAACTTGCTGGGCATAAAAAAAGTCAGACTTCCTCAAGTTACCTACTTATTTAATTTGCAGGTAGAAGAGAGTAGGAAAGACCCACATGAAACAATTAGAGAATTTAAAGTGGTGACAGATAAAGACCTGGGGCAGCCCCGCCTGTCTCACCTACAGCCCCGGGAAGCCCTCAGACCAGGGGCTTCCCCAACCTCATCAGACCGTTTGGTCTTCGAAAAAGAAGCAGAAGATGTCAGAGCTGCAGCTCAGACAGGAGATTGGGGGAATTTGGCAGTGTGCTCAGAGGCACTGGTAGCTCACTTCTGTTTTCCCAGTTAGCCTAGTTTCCTGTATGAGAGAGAAAGGAGAGAAAGCAAGCTGACAGAATATGAATGAAAATGATACTACCTAACTTTGTGTGTCAGAAGCATGCCACAACTGTCTCCTTTTGTTGCTAGCTAACATGCTTCTTTAGTTTGTTTCAAATTGATAATTTTTCTGTGTTCTGCATCCTCGATTTATAGTTTGCTCTTTCATCCCCTCTTTCCACCGGCCCCAGAGCAGATGGGATACCTCTGTAGGTTTCAAATATAATTTAGTGACTACCCTCCCCCAACCCTTGTCTCCCCCCCCCCCCCCACCCCCCTCCCCCATAAAAAATGTTCTAACCACTGTTTTTCTAATCACTGCTGTTCAACCACTGGGACTTTCTGTTCTACTGAAATTTATTGATATTAAAATATTTGTTTTAATTGTTAACAGGTGGTAAATTTTGCCTTATGAGCTTTATTCCAACTTGAACTTTTTTATTTTTTGCAAGGAGGCTATTGAGTTACTTACAAAGGATTAAATCATACCATGACTGATATTAGTAAAAGTGTAAATTCTTTATAATAGTTATGTAGAGGACAACCCACAATGATTAAATAAATTGTGATTCTGGTTCATTGAACTTAATAACCAGAATAAATAAAATGTTCCTTTTAATAATTTTTGAAGTCTTCATGTTTCAAAGACTTTTTACAGTAGTTAATGGGTAGTTGATACATTTAGAATTTTCCCAGTTCTTATTTTATAACGTCATGGCAGTGTAAATAAATATAACATTTGATTTTCAAAGCACTATTAATTTTCAAGTTATGAGGTAGAAGGTAAGCTCCATAGGGACAAAAATATTTGGAGACAGTGGTGGACATCTGTCATGTTCACTATATTATCTCCAGAGTCTAAACAGTGCTCAACATATGTTTGTAGTTACTAGATGAATATTGAATGAATGAATTGTAGATATAAACTATAAGAAAGTAATAAAAATCTTCTGAGAAAATCCAGACCAGTATATTATAATGTTAAAATTCAAGTGTGCCTTTTTAAACCAGAGCTATAAATAGCATTTAAATGGGAATAATTAAACTTGTTTTGTTACGTTAGAATCTCATTCCACACCTAGATTTTGGTGATGCTTATTTCTTAACAATTGCTTTGAGGTTATTTCATTAAAACTTTACCTCAGTCAAAAGTACTATAAGAAAGTCTAATCCATTTTGGCACACAGATCATATAATTAGTTCTTAATCAGCTTCAATTTTCTGAACTATATTCGTCAGAGTTTATAGACTGGCACGAAGATAGGTGCACAGCAATCACCACGTTAAAGCGTCATGTTGACAGTTCTTTTTCAATCAGTCTATAAATACGAAGCTCACCAGTGTTGTTTTCTATAAACCTGTCTTTGGTATAATTACTATTTCTTTTAATTATTCTAATTTTTACCTTCATAATCTTTTCTTATTGTTTGACATGCCAGTTTCAGTTCAGTGAATTGTGGTTGTAATACTTTGTTTTCAAGTATTATAAAAATGCCTTCATGCTCTTTCTGTGGCAAATTACTCTTTCAGTTCATTGTTCAAACTGTGAGTTTTAAAAGTGTTATTTAGGGTGGGCCACGGTGGCTCAGCAGGCAGGAATGCTTGCCTGCCATGCCCGAGGACCCAGGTTCAATTCCCGGTGCCTGCCCATGTTTAAAAAAAAAAAAAAGTGTTATTTAATTATAATCAGAATTAGAAAATATTTAAACTTGGCTAAAATAATGTCTTTGAATATTGGGAACATAGAGGTGACAGAGCCTCTTTTTTTTTTCCCCCTGCAGTCAATAGCAGGCATTGTCAATAATTATATAATGTTTCTTTTACCACATAAAGAATGGTTCAGGAGCATCCAGGATCTCAGTTTGAAGCACAAATCTAGGTGAGCCCTTTGAACTCTCGGCTCCTCTGCTGGCCGCGTGGTGAAAGGTGTTTCAGGCTGGCCTTTCAGACCAGCATCGAGAGTTTGTTTTAGCTTCTCTTGTCCTAGTTCTCACTTGCCAAATACCTGAAAGCAATTGGAAAGTAATGTAAACCAAATCTTTTAGTAGACCTGTTGAAAAATAAATTTAACCTATAATTGTGTCATATTTTGCTCCATCTTGGTATCTTAACAAATGAAAGGCTAAAATAATGGGCAACACAAGAAGTAAATAAAGCTTAATTATTGCAGCTTGAAATTCAGTCCTGGGTACTCTTGTGCCTGGCTTTGGTGTTGACCTCATTGCCTTATGACTGCTCTCAATAGCTCTTTATATTGAAACCATCCTCCTCTAAAAGTGATAGTGGTACACTTAGGGTATTCGTAGTGTTTTTATCCATTATAATTGATGTAGCTTAGCATTAATGAAGTTTTTATGAGATATAAACTATTTGATTAGCCTTTTTTTACTTTGTCAGTTAATTTTTTTTGCGACTGTGTGTTAATTGTTAACGAAACAATTTAGTGACATCTATGAATTTCCCATTGCAAATTATGCAGTCTCATGTTTAACTCTCTATTTGCCAAATTTCGTCTGTGTAGGATAATTTTTGGATAACCTGCTAACAGTCCTTTTTTCTCATTCCCAGACAAGTCTTGAAAGACTGAATTTAAAAGGACAACTTTTAAGATCATCTTTTTCTGCCCAGTCTACAAAAGAAACATGGGCTTATTAATGTTACCTAGATCTTAAATTTATGTGAAATTACAATATAGCTATCTCTAGTCTTAGTTTTTATCTCTCCCATCAGATCACCAACTCCTCAAAGTGAGAGATCATGACTTTTCCTTTTCAGTGACTTAAAAACAGACTGAATACATGGCAAGGGCCAAACATGACCCACTGGCCTCCAAGGCTGATAGTGGTCTCCTGTCAGTGGGGAGAGCTCTTTGATTCTTCAGGAAAGGTCACTCCCTACCCAGAATGATAAGCCCTCAATTTTTGGAATGTAGCTGTTAGCTAAAGAGTTTAACTCAAAGGAAGGGATTTTAAAGCCATGCCATTGGTTTTGTTGTTTTTGATAAAAAGATTGGATTGCCCTTCTGTAAATTCTCTATATTATTTCAGAAGGCATAGGTTAAAGTGATTCTGCCATTTGAATTCTTCCATGGTTATTTGATTTTCAAAATATCTTGACATTTAAAAGGCTGATAGACCAAAGCCAATCAGGTTAATAATTAAATTTTTAAAAAAATTAAATTTAGAGGAATAAAGAGCAGTCATCAGCCCTTTTTTACTGCACCAGTTTTAACCATTTGGATTCAATGCTGGATCTTGTCTCAGCTATATACAACAGTTCATAACCAATTTAATGTGAAATTTTAACATTAACCAAAGAATTCCAGAAAATTTGAAAAATATTTGTGTTAAATTAATATTTAATGGCATTGTGCTTGCTTCGGCAGCACATATACTAAAATTGGAACGATACAGAAGATTAGCATGGCCCCTGTGCAAGGATGACACGCAAATTCGTGAAGCATTCCATATTTAAAATATATATATATATATATATTTAACGGCATTACACCCTTAACAGAATTGATTTCATTTGTTAATTTCTTTTCCTCAATCATCAGACATTTATCATTGCTTGAGGTGAGAGGTATCTCACTAAACACCTAGTTTAGTAAAAAGTAAATCAATTCTCACATTGTGAGTATAATTGACAGAACTGAATTATGTATGTGAAGCTGGTTAAAAGGGGAAAATTTGGGTTGTATCTATGTTGCCAGAATAAAAATTAAAAGACAAAACAGAGGACTGTATAATATATTGAACCCTATTGCAAACAATGGACTATAGTTAATATGGCAGTTATAAAAATGTTCGTGAATTAAAACAAATGCACCACACTAATGCAAGGTGTTAATGATAGGGTGTCATATGGGGAGAAAATACATCCTGATGTAAACTATAGATTATAGTTGATAGTACAATTGTAATATTCTTTCATCATTTTTAACAATGTATTTTAGTTTCTTAATATTGTACCAAGTTATTAAACTATACTTTCTAGCATGTTTTGTCATATAGCACTTTAAAGAGGAATAGAAGGAATGGGTCAGTAATTGTATGTCGAGTCACCAAAAAAAAGTCTTATGATATTGTGGTGCCATTTAACAAGTAACTACATCCAAGTATGGCATCCTAAAAGAATGACTGTATCTTCTAAGAGTCCTTTACTTACTCCCAGAAAGTCATTTATTCATTGGGACCATCTGTTCTGTAGTGTCTTTATCTTTAGTTGGAACCTCAAGGAAGAAGATGGTATTTGCTGGTTCATAGCTATTTGCTACATGACCTTTGACTTTTAAGAATAGTGCCAGATAAGAGAGTTCAGCTAGCGTGGAGAGGCTATTCTGGAGGCTACTCTTACGTAAGTTTCAGTTAGATATTGCCAACTGCCATGGTTTAACAAACTCCAACCAACATCATGCCTTTTAACCCTAAAGAACACCTAGGGCTCTAATAAAAGTTTCATGCGCTAAGTTTACTTTCCTGAACCTCCAGAGGGTTCCTAGGCTAGATAAGCCCTGAAACCCAGAGGAGCCAGCCTCTCCAAGAATATCAACTAATTCCATCCCCCTAACCTATGTTATTGACACCCCTTTTCAACATGAAAAAGTTAGAAAAAAATCTTTATACAGTGGGAGAAGGATCAAAGGAGAAGGAGGAGTTAGTAACCAAGAAGATAGGATTTAACAAATGAATATGAGTGCTGAATCACTATATTGATTTTTCTTATATCCTCCAGTGTTTTGGAGTATCTAGAAGGGAAAACCTGAGACCAGAGAATGGTAACCCATGCCAAACTATAGAAATCTGTTCTGTAGCTGCTTGTTGGAATGTACTTTGAAAATTATTGATTTTTTTTGGTAGATATCTTATATTTCACAATAAAAAATGTAAAATAAATTTAAAAAAAAAAAAGAATAGTGCCAGAGGATTCTTAATGGATCCAATGAGTCTTGGGGTTTTCTGTGTTTCTTAGTGGTGGTCTGTCTTGTGGAGGATACTTGTGGTTGGCTCCTTTTCCTGAAGTCTCAAAAGGCCTGAACCCATAGTGGCTGGATTGCAGGTTCGTGAATAGCTTGGTGTCCCAGACATTTAGTCTCTGTTTTTCTGTCGTGTGTATGTTTTTATTGTTGTTGTTGTTGTTCTTTTGTTTGTTAGCAAGCACACTTCTTTGGCTCTTTATTAAAGGAGGGAATGCCCAACCAGGTACAATAATTGCTCTTAAATTCTTTTTTTGAAAGTCGCAGTCTCCAGAAATGTGCTTAGCAGGCCCTTTTCTCTGAGGTGTATTTGACTGTGTGCTATTGCAAAGGCTTACAGAACATTGACTTCTGGTTACTAACAGTCACTGACCATCACCAGGGCCTGCTGAATAATCGCTTTATTGAAAGCATGATCCTGGGCAGTCTCTGTTAAAAAAAAAAAATAGTAGCCCCGCCCCCTGATTTTTAAAGACTTTACAGTCGAGTTGAAAACAGGACCTAACACATAGAACAACTGACAAATGTTCTCAGAGCTCAAAAGCATTTGTACTGAACTGGATGCTGGGGTGATCTTGAACAGATGTGTAACAGGGTCACATTAGCTAAGCAGATGGCACGGGGCATCCCACGTGCAGTGAGTATGTGTGAAAATAAAGTCTCGTACCAGGTACCAACTTACAGGTGATGAGTTTGGTAATGTGATAAGAAGAGAGAACAGTTGTAGATTTTTGGTAAGGAGTTAATGGAATGAAACTTGTGACTAAGCTGTGGATTGAGGTAGCCAGGAGGCTGAAGGCAGGAGTCCAGCCAGAATTGGGTCAGTACATGCATAGCTAGGGCATCTGCTGAGAAAATGGGGAAAACACAGCAAATTGAGGTCATCTTACAAGAGAAAGTATTTGCTGGGTTTTGTATAGGTTTTGGATGTGAGATAAGAGGAGAGGGGGGTAACTAAGAGAAAGACCTGTAAAGAATTGTAAGCCTTTGGAAACTGTTGCTGTGATGGTGTTAATGACAAGCTGGGAATGGGGTACCTCTAGGCCTTCTGAGCTGCTTGTTTAGGTATAGTGAAAATAACAAGTATCCATAGGGTAACCATACAGACCATTAAGGTATAGAATTAAGGAACATATGGACCAGACAGAGGTCAGATTTCTTTTAAAAATATATTTTTTTATATTATGAACCAATCAGTGGCTCACAATATTATCACATAGTTGTGTATTCATCACCATGATCATTTTTTAGAACATTTGCATCACTCCAGAAAAAGAAACAGAAAGAAAAAAGAAAAGACTCATACATACCATACTCCTTACCCCTCCCTCTCATTGACCACCAGTACTTCCATCTATCTAATTTATTTTACCCCTTATCTGCCCTATTATTTATTTTCTATCCATATTTTTTTACTCATCTGTCCATACTGTCAATAAAAGGAGCATCAGACACAAGGTTTTCACAATCACACAGTCACATTGTAAAAGTTATATCTTTATACAGCCATCTTCAAGAATCAAGTCTACTGGAACACAGCTCAACATTTTCAGGTACTTCCCTCCAGCCACTCCAATACACCATAAACCAAAAAGGGATATCTATATAATGCTTAAGAATAGCCTCCAGAATAACATCCCGAATCTGTTGAAATTTCTCAGCCACTGAAACTTTATTTTGTCTTATACTCTCTTACCCCTTTTGGGCAAGAAGGTTTTCTCAGTCAATCCCTTCATGCTGGGTACTGGCCAATCCTGGGGGTTCTGTCCCATGTTACCAGGGAGATTTATACCTTTGGAAGTCATGTCCCACGAATGAGGGGTAAGGCAGTGAGTTCACCTGTCAAGTTGGCTTAAAGAGAGAGGCCGCATCAAAACAGAAGAGGTTCTTGAGCAACAAAAGAGGTTCTCTGGGGCCAACACTTTATTTTAGATAGGCTTAACCTTTCCTTTGCAGGAATAACTTTCATAGGGGCAAACCCCAAGGCCAAGGGTTCAGCCTACTGATTTGGTTATCCCCACTGCTTGCAAGAATATCAGAAATTCTCCAAATGAGGAACATGAATTTTTCCTCCTTTCTCTCTAGTTCCCCAAGGGGGCTTTGCAAATACTTCTTTATTCACTGCCCAAATTACTCTGGGGTACATATTGGGGCATCACACTAACCTGGACAAACCCAGAAAATCTCATGTCCTATTCAAAATTCCGTGTACTTATGGTATTCAATTAAACTGACCATATGAGTTAAACTACCCAAAATATAAATCTTGCACCATATAAACATCTCTCCCTTTGGTCTCACTTCAGAAGTTGAAGTTTTAAAATATGGACGATATCATCCTTTACCCTGTATTCTGCTCTACCTTAGTCCTATCCAGATCAGATTCCTTCATATCCCTGCTCGAAGTCTGATCCCTTTTTCAATTTTTTAAACAGTTCCTGTATGGGGTACTGCTGACTTTCATAGTTTCAGAGCTTTAGCTCTGAGTCACAGGTGTCACAGAAAGAGATTAGATTTTTAAATCACTTGGGCTTTCAATGAGGAAAAAGTCAAGGGGATACCTAAGTTAAAAGTGGAGAGAATAGAAAAGGAGACAGCAGAGAAATTAAGGGCTGCGGTGTGAGCTCAGACTCACTTCATTACCTGGAGCAGAGACCAGTGGAGATGGCCTCTAGGTAGCCTCTTAAAGGGGCTGATGGACTAGAACACAGCAAGAAGGGCACGCTTTTTCAGGGAAGTCGCTGAGAAAGAAGGACATGAATTACAAGGAAATAATGGGAGATGAGATTAAGGTTAGGATGTTTTCAGTGTAGGAGAAATCTGAATATGTTAAGTCATGAAGGAGGGGCTGGTGCTGAGGGCAGGGGGTACCGAGTGAGAGGGAAGAAGGTCCTCGTGGGACAAGGCTTCCCGGGGATGCCAGGCAGGTGCTGTTTCGTGGGCATGATAGGCTGCATGTGGACGTCTGCTTGATAGAGTACCATGAAATGAAATATTTTTTGAGTACTTGTGAACAAAGATCCTTGGACAAGGAATAGGAGTGGGCCTGAGAGATACCAGGAGATAGAATTTAGAAGGTCAACTCTAGGCTTATTCCTTATCATTTACTTAGTCTCTAGGCTTCAAAGGTTGGCAGTTGGAAAGTGCTAATCTCTCAAGGTTAAATTTTACCCCAGAGTCTAACTGAACTAGTTTTTGCATGTGTTTTTGTTCTAATGTCTCATGAAACCAGTTTTACCTCAAAGCTATTCTTAAAAGGTTTTTTTGTTGTTGTTGGTTGGGTCCCTGATGCATATAAATAGCACTGCTTAAGAGCAGTGCTGCGTAACAGGCCCTCTCACCCAACAGTTAACTTGATGGTTATCCCCTTAAGTTTAGGAGTGACAGTAATAAGACCAGTAGCCAGCAGCTGTGTGGCTCTTTTCCGTTTCTGAGGTTCTTTGGATCTAGTTCATTTCGGAATCTTGCAGCAGTCGTGTGAGGAGGTTACAGTTGAGACAGCCCACAGTCACCCAGCTAATACCTGGCAGAGCGTCATTCAGACCCACATCTTCTGGCTCTCAAGCTATACTGTGCTGCCTCTTTAAGTATAGTTCTCATCACATCTAAAAAGAGAGTTGAACTTGGCCATCTCCAGTCTCAATAATCTCCCAAGTTGTAAAGCCATTCTTCTATGAATACAAGACTATAAACATTTACATGAGTACTGTATAAAGGCAAAGGTCAAAAGGGGCCGGAATTGAGAGGAAAAGGTTTGTGGAGGAGGGGGACTTGAGGTAGACTTTGAAGGTTAGGTAGGAATTAGAACAGCAAAAAGCAGGAAGAGAGTTTATGGACCAAGAGAAGTGTAACCGGGAATTAATGTAGCTTGTAGTGGACAGAAAAGAGGCTGCCTGAAATAGAGCTGAGGGTGTGCTGGTCAGGTGAGAAGGTGGGGTCCAGTGATGGAGAACTCTTATAGTGGGTGAGAGGAGTTAAGACAGGACGCCAGGACCAGGGCAATGTGAAGGAAGTGGTGTTTTAGAAAAGTTAATGGGGTGGCAGTATACAGGACATCTCGAGGAAGACTTGTGCCAGGAACCCAGGACGGGTAAACATGTCATTGATTCCCAGGAAAATTCTAATAGGAATTATTTGGCAAGTGATTTATAAGCAACTAGGGAAAGATTACAACGTACCCACATAACTTAAAAAAAGTCACAGGTGAATCCCTATTATTTTCTTCATGGCATTACTTGAACGATCGATATGAGGGAAAATGATAGACAAATCTTTACCTTTATATCGTGCTTTCTGCTTAAAGTGCATTCTAAATTTCAGCTAAGAATTGGAGAAGTGTTTAAAATTCTTATGAACAACATAGAGAAAAGCAGTCTGGACAGTGGTACAGTTGGATGAATTTTGGCTGGTAGAAGGACTAGCCTCAAAATGTATGGATTAAAGAACTGTTAGACCTCTAGAGAGAGGTCTCTCACAGCATGTTACAAGAAGCTGTCTGCATGAATTAGTTGAATGAAGACTAAAGGGCTTAGTTATCAAGTATGTGGATGACATTAACTTTGGAAGAATTACTAAGATCCTGGGTAATAAAGGATCACAATAGCACAGAAGGATGAGCCAAGCTAACCATATGACATTTAGTAGAAATAATATAGTCTTAACCTGGTTTTGTTTTTTTAAAAAATCAATGGGAAAAATCTGAATTAATTATAGAGCATGTTGCAATACCTAAGAGTTGGGGGAGGCTTTGAAAGAGGAGACAACTATTTAAAAACAGAGCATCTGTTGGCTATCCACAGGATTAATGTAATCTTAGTACAGGTTAGAAAAACACAGTATTTAGAACAAGGAGCTAATGGTCCCACTATATCATTTGTTGGACAAATTACGTTTGGAGCATTTCTGTCCATTTTATTTTGGGGGGCAGCTTTACGTTTGATCTGAGGGGTGATTGAAGAACCTGAGGATGATTAGCTTGGAAGGGAAAAGACCTTATAGTTCATAATGATTATCTTCAAATACTGAGAGTGTTGCCATGTGGAAGGCCCTATAGACTGGTGGATTTCTTCTGTATTCCTCCACTGGACACATTTAGAAAATTCTAGGGAAGGCAGATTTTGAATGAGTGGCTCATCAATGGCAGAATTAAGCAGAATTTTGATGAATAGTCATCGGGGATTTTTGTAGAACAGACTCATATTGGACCTGGGTTCATTATCCTTGGTTTCTAGTGCCCCCTTCCTACACTTCTGTTTTGGTTTGCTAAAGCTGCCAGAAAGCAGTATACCAGAAATGGGTTGGCTTTTACAATGGGGATTTATTAGCTTACTATTTACAATTCTAAGACCATGAAACTGTCCCAATTAAGGCATCAACAGGATGATACTTGGACCATGAAGAAAGGCCTCTGGCATCTGGGACATCTTTGTCTCATGGGAAAACACATAACCAGCATCTCCTGGTCCTTTGCTCCCAGGTTTCATTGCTTTCAGCTTCTGTTTCCAGCAGCTTCTTCGGTGGGTCCTCTCTTAGCTTCTCTGCGGTTTTTCTCTCTAAGCTCTCTCCTGCTTTTTCTGTCCTTTATCCTCTCATAAAAGACTTTAGTAAAAGAATCAAGACCTATCTTGAATGGGGCGGGTCACATCTCGATTGAAATAAAGGTCCCACCCACAACAGATCTGCACCCAAAATAATGGATTAAAAGAACATGGCCTTTTATGGGTTACATAACAGCGTAAAACCAGCACAACTTCTTTAAAGGGAACCAGAATAAGTTTTACATATATTTTATTGTTGCCAATTTCTGAGCTTTCTCATTAAAATAAATAAACAGGAAAAATATAGGAAAAGGGAACATACACACACACACACACACACACACACACACACCTATGGCTTAAAAATTCTTGGAAATTTAACTTGAAAGTGGAAAAACAAGGTCATTGTGTATATTATCCAGTGGTGTACAGGAGCTAGCTGGTACCAGTGTGCAGAAGCTGATTGTTAAATAATCAGGAATTTTGCCAGTTAGGGGCTAAGATGTTGGTTCCTTGAAATCAGCCATGGTGTCCCCAGAGTCCTTCCATTTATAGCATGGGAAGTCAGCAAACACTACAAATTGGCCATCTCCACCCCTCCAAGTGCTGGTATACCAGCTCACCACTGGTATTGTCCCTAATAAAGAGTATCTTATTAGAAGCCTTGATCCTCTGGAATGTAAAACAGCAGACACAAGAGCAAGGGAACCTCGAGGTTTATGTTCTTTGGACTTTTCAGATTCTGCTTCCCTTCTCAATTGTACATAGCTCTCCTTGTTGCTGCTCAAACCATTTCCTATCACCTGCCAAGATCTGGGGCCTGTGAGTTTTTCTGTCACTGAATCTGCCAGGGAAACTCAGATAACTTCTGTTTCCTGGAAGGATAATTCTTTCCTTGTTGTGTTTCTAGACCAGCTAGCCCTCTGCAAGAGGTGCCCCCCACCCCCTTAACACTAGCCAAATGAACTGTGAATAACAAATGAATTCAACCATTGAAATAGGATTTTGAAACACCTGGACTGTTGAGAACAAGCACTTACAGGTGCAAGGTCCAACTCCTGAGCATAAAGCCCTGCAGGCCATATGGCAGTAATAGCTCAAAGGATGGGCTGTGCACCTTGGCCTCAGATCAGCCTCTGTCTATAGGCCGTGTGAGCAGAAAGCAATGATTTCAATTCTATCATGTATCTCCCCCTTTTCTTTTTTAAAGAGAAGATTTGAATAAAGTCTGAATCATGATATGTAAGGGAAAAATATGTAAGGGGAATGCAAATGTCTGGAGGTGGACATGATAGGCACATTCAGCTGTCATGCAAATTCAATTTGAATATGCTATGAAGCTGTAAGTCAGAAAATTGACTGTTGTTACTTTTCTGAGGTGTCTACTATATTCCATTTGAAACCCCAAAGGCTTTTCCATTTTCTTCATTGTTGCCTTATCTCCAGTGCATCCCCCTCATGGGTTTCCCTGGACACAGACAGCAGCACCCATCAATGGTTCAGCTACTGCCAGATATAAGTTTCTATAACTGTGGGAGGTCCTTCCAGTACAGTGGATCTTGCTAGTTGTGAACTATTTGTATTTGGTAAAAAAGTTTTCTTGACAAAATAACCCACCCAAAGATGATTTTCAAACTAGGTAGCTCGGAACTCTGAATCTCAGTATTCGAATTATAAATAAGGGAGCTAAAGTCTAGATGTTGCTTTTAATGTACAATAATGTATTGTGAAGCTGTGAATAATTCTATTTTTAAAGACTGTTTACTAAGCCAACTAAAGGTGAGCTCTATCCCTGTATGGTGATGGAACAGGAAGGGGGATGAGGAGGAACTAAATAGAGGAAACAAGGCACGACAGGAAGAAAGGGGCAGAAAAGAAACAGAATGCTGGTCTAGGCAACCAAAAGTCCAGAAGCTAGAGACACTCTTTGAAGGAATGGTCTATAGCATAGGCCAAGACCGGACATAAAGAGAAAACAGGATTCCAACTCCAGAAGCCAGAGAATGACAGCAGCTGAGGGAAGAGTGATGAACATTTTTATCAGAGGCCAGGTCTTGCACACCAGGAGCCTAGGAAAAAATTCAAGCAGACTTACAAAAGCTGAAGTTGCATCTGCGGTCAGGTTTAGAAACTGGATTTACTGGCCAGAGCTCTGACCCCTAGGCACAGGGTCTGGAGAATCTAGGAAAAGGATGGGGCTATAAAAGGATCGCTTATGACTTGAAAAGAGTGCAGAAAGAATCAGACACTATTAAATTGAGCCTGTTAAGTCTCCAGCTGCATAAAAGGCAGACCCTGTGCATGCTTATAGAGTAGAAAGTTTACTTTGAATGGCCTGATTGTGATGCACAGCAGGAAAAAGGTTTGGAAATGGGGTACTCCCAGGAAAGAAGTAGGGCGTGCAGAAAATGTGGACACAAAAGTAATAGAAAAATGATCCAGTTCATTAAGGTATTGCTACTCAGTAAAGAAATCCCCTCCTGGCCCCCTTACCCTTGGTGGCAGCCTAGAGACAAGGGCCTTATTGTTTTTGTCAGCCAATGCCACATGCTTTTGGCTGCAGTGAGAAATATGTCCATCAGTCAGCATCTAGCCCTTCCCAACCTGGGTTCCAGGAGAGGATTAAGCCTTACTGCCCTAAATTGTCCATTGTATGCAATGAATCAACTCTTCTGGGTGCCTAGGTGCAGAGGATGGTTACTCAGATCATTTTATGTGTCCTGTGATTGAGATGAGGAGCCCTGGTTGAGAAAGGCTGGTAAAGCAATGAGCCGAAAGTGGAGTTCCACTATATCAGCAAGCATTTCAAAACCTGCAGATTGTGGAAAGCAGCTGTAATAATAGACACTCTGGATAAGGAATGTACAAAATAAGATCTTATCCCCACCTTGAGGCTCTACCCATCAGAACTCTGTCTTCTATCTCTATCCAAGACTAAATCTTTTATTAGTAAGTCAAATTTATGGTTCCAGAGGCCTTTCCCTGTCAAAACTTCTAGCACTTGGTTTATAAAATGAGTATGTTCCTGTAGTGCTGGCATTACATTAGTTTCTATAAGGAAAATTTTGTTTTTGCTTTCCCATTTCTAATAGAAATTATTCCATGAGAATGTTCATGAAAATAATTCAGTGAAATTAAAAACTCTTGGCTTATTGTCATTAGAATAGCCTATTCATTTATTCAGCATACATTGAATGAATGAACGAATAAGTGAGTTAGTGAATTAAGTTTATAATTAAATCTTTCACTACATTGACACTCAGTTTATCTTTACGCCAATATGTAAGATGAATAAGTAGGAATTATTCTGACCATCTTACAGCTGAGGAAACTTAGGCTTACTACATTTAAGTGACTTATCCAGGAGCACAGAGTAGGAAAGTGGCAAAACCTGATGTAGAACCCAAGTCTCTTGATCTCTAATCCAGAACTCTTAAGGGAGCATCGAAAAGAATGGTGGGTAGTTTTTTGGCTTGAGAAAAAATCAGTCAATCAGTTGTGTTTCACTGAGCGCCTTTTTTATGTCTAACACTGTGTCCAGTGATGTGGGTGTCCAAAAAGAGAGGAGCCATCTTTTATCAGGAAACTTACATCTTAATTGGAGAGATCGGACAGCAATACATAAAAACAAGTAAGTGCCTGATCTGACTGTTAAGTTTAATGGGTGGGTGAAGCGACAGAGGAGAGTTCTAGAATCCACCACAAAGCTTCCTAGGGAAGGAATTGACACTGAATCTTGAGCAGACATAGAACTGGGGAAGTCCAGAAGCCTATAAGAGTGAGGGTCTATAGGGCAATGCAAGAGTAGCTCAGGCGTAGAATTCTCACCTGTCATGCGGGAGACCCAGCTTCAATTCCTCGACCTTGCACCTCCCAAAACAACAAAAAAAAAGACCCTCATTTGTCTCCCAGGGATGAGTCCAGCCCTGGCACCATGGGATCAACAATTCCATCCTGACCAAAAGGGAGAAAAGAAGTGTAATAAACTGAGAGAGTTCCAATAGAGTAGAGAGGCTACTCTGGAGGTCACTCTTATGCAAGCTTCAGTTAGACATTCTACCTGTCATAACTTGCCAAACTCCAGCCGAAACCATTCCAGCCAATCCTAAAGAACACCCAGGGCAATATATAAGATTCTACAAAGATTTCATGCACTAGGGTAATTTTCCAAAAGCCTACAACCTCCAGATGAGTCTCTGGACCAGATAAGTCCTGAAACCTAGAGGGCCCAGCCTCTCCAGAACATCAGCTAGTTCTCCCTCTACTCATATTAACATGAACAAAATTAGAATGGCCATAGCCAAAATACCCCTAAAAAATGAGATGGAAAGATCAAAGGTGATGGTGGAGTTATACAGAGAAAAGTAGGGTTATAAACAGATATGATTGCTGAATCATTAAATTGATATTTCTTTTAGTCTCCAGTATCTTAGAGCAGCTAGAAGTAAAAACCTAAAGTTGTGAAATTGTAACCTATACCAAACTCAGGAATCTGAGCACTAATTGTTGTGCTTTGAAATTTATTGCTTTTTTGTATATATGTTATTTTTCACACGAAAGAAAAGTTGATTGTGATGATAAAAAAATATTTATTCCTTCTCGCCTCCTATGTTGTGGAGCATCTAGAGGGAAAAATCTGAGAAGATTGTATGGTAGCCCATGACAACCTCTGGGATCTGTCCTATAACTACTTGTTGAAGAGTGCTTTGAAAACTATTGCTTTTTTTCTTTCTTTGCTTTGTATGTATGTTATATTATACAAATAAAAAAATTTTTAAAAAGTAAGGGTCTATACAAGATAATGACAAGAGATCGTTTGGTTGAAGTTAGAGTATGCAGGTCATCTCTACATCTAGAGGCAAGTAAGCTACAGGTGAAGTCTGCAGGCTCAGCATAGGTAAGCCTTGGGGATTTGGGACCAATAAAATGAAAAATCAAATAGACAAGGTCTGAAGGGCCATTTAGGTCAACATGAGCCACCCTCACAGCATGATTTCTGATGCTAAGAAAATGTTGTTTAACAGAAGACACTGGCCTGGTGTCATGCTTCCTGTGGAGCGTGGGTAGATGAAGTGGGCAAAGGATTTCTGGCTTTTGGTTAGTACAGAAGGCTAACCTTCTAGGCTGGGGGGGTGGGTTGGGGGCTGATGGTAAAGGTGGGTGTAGAACTGAACTCTGAAGGATGTTTCGGATTCAGATAGAACGAGAAAGCCTTTCCAGATAGAGAAAACAACATGATCAAAAGTATGAGGAAGAAGTGTATTGCCACAGTATGCACAAATGACTGTGAAGATTCTGTCCTAAAAAAAAGAGGACGTTATGAACTGAAGCTAAAGGAAACACAGTGAAATAAAGGGACTGGAATGACTTCTATGGGGCCTTCAAAGCAATTAGAATTTGGATTTCATGTGACAAGCAAGTTGGTTCTTGAGAAAGGAAGTGGTGTGATGAAAGCAGTTTTAGGAAAACAAGTCTGCCAGCGGTAGATTGGATTGGGAAGAGAGAAAGATCAGAGACTAGAGAAATCAGCCAGAAGACTATTTCAGTAATCAGTCATCAGCCAGTTGAGCAGAGGCCTTGAGAATAAAGAGAAAAAAATGACATAAGGTACATTCAGAAAAACAAGCAGACACACAAGAGGTAAGGGAAGATGTGGTTGGCAACGATGACTCTTGAGGGTCCTAATTTAGGAAATGAAATAATAATTGTTCTACAGGAATAAATTGGCTGGTTTGGGAAGGAACCCCATTTTGGAGGGGAGACGATGATAAATTAATTTGAAGCATCCAAATGGAAACATTTTGGTCTTTGGAATATGGACCTAGAACCCAGAGAGAGACCGGTGCAGACTGTTGACTGCCCTGGGGATGAGTTCACCACAGGAGGTGAGGAAAGGGACCGACAGGAAGCAAGTGAGAGAACAATAGTGGCTAGCAAAATAGAGAGGAGGCTAAGGATAAGAACTGGGGAAAAGGCCAGTGTATCCTAAAAGGAGATCGGGGGGTGATACGTGAGAGTCATTTCTCTAGAGTGACCTTAGCATGGGCCTTGTAGTGCCTCATTAAATCATCCTCCCAGCCTCCTGGCCAGTCTCCCCGCCTCTGAGCCTGCTTAACCTTCCAGGTGCCTGTCAGGAGAGTGTTCTTTCTATAAAAATCATAATCATGATAAATTAACGGTTATGTTTCTAAAATACAGGTCTAATCATGCATTTTAAATTGAATTTTTGAATTACTTCGGAAATGAAGGAAGGTTGTGTAGATTTAGACTCCACATCTGTGCAGTCTGCCAGCGTAGAGGAGGGAGAACATCAATAAAAAGGGCTAGCAGGGGCAAGGAGTGTTATAAAGAAAGAGAGGAGGGAAAAAGGAACTGAGCCTGTTTGGAGCAAAAGAAAAAAGGACCCTGTAGTGTGGGATAAACTGAAACTACTAAAGGAGAAGACAGAATTGATCTGCAGACTCCCACACTCCTTTCTGTCTTCACAACCTGTAGAACAGCAGAAAGCCTCTTAGACTAGGTCTCCCCATTAACTCTCTTCTAACCTCCTGTGCACTGCCACTTATGTCTTAACTTGGGTCCAAAGGGATGACTGATATTTGCTTACTTCTGAATTGCTTTATTTGCTCTTGATTTATTCATTTCCCTTCTCAGTACTTCCCTCTGCTGTTTCCCTGGTTTACATTTCTCGTGACTGTGGTCCCTCTCTTAACCAAATGTGGTTATTGCCATGAACCCCAAACCCTGTGGGTGCTTGGAATCCAGTGTGACTTGCACATATGTACCTTGGCTGCACACTTTATACCCTAATTCGTGGAGATACTTTCTTATCGAAGTGAATTCCTCCCCAGTCATAACAGCTCTCCATGTGAATTATTTTCCAGGGCTCTTTGTTGCCTGTGAATATGTAACTGCATGTGATCAGAAGGAAAGCATTAACAGAATCATGGAATCATAGTGTTGGCAAGGACTTTAGAAATCACCCTATTCAACCTCCCACTCACAGAGGAATCCCTTCAACAGCTTTTATTTAACTTATTAATAGTTTCTCCCTTGATTCAAACTGTTCCCCAAAATAAATATTGGGTCGGTGAACCAAGGAGTAGTTTGAGAGTTGATTTTACTGGGAATATCAAGATGAGCAAGCCTTTTAGGCTTAAAGGAAAATCAGAATTTTGCTGGACTTACAAGAATTAATATGGCAGTTTGTCCTTCCTGTCCTCAGTTTTCCTCTCTTGCTGATCACTGCCCGCCTTCCCGTGGAGAGAGACTCAGTGCTTTCATGGGTGAGGCCAGTAGGACCGGATGACAGGCTCAGTGAAGCCTCAAGGCCATAACAGAGCCAGAATTAGGACTCCACTCCTTCCTGAGTCCATTAAACAGTTCTGAAGTTGTGTTTTTTAATGACCAACTTTAAGAGCCTCATTTGTGTGGCAGCAACTTTTATGTGTTCCCGTGCCATTAAATCTGTATAAACGCAGGCCATCAGTCTTTGTGCCGTTGGGACCCTGTTTTGTTTCTTCATCATTCAACATCATTCATCAAGCCAGGCTCCCTGTACACATTACAGGTTCTGCATTAAAGAAACAGTCTTGTGGACGTGCTCCCCCCACCACCCCTCCCCACCTTTGGAAAGGGAAAGAGGTGGGAAAGCTTTGCAACATAAAACTTAGGAGATTTTCACACACCAGGTCAGGTAATCAATGCCCCAGGCCGTGCTGCTTGAAGCACTGGTAGCTTATTTCCTTTTCTCACCGATGACCTATACCTCTAAATGGCCTGTCTCCAGCAGGAGACATAGGCTTCCTTCTATGGACCCTGTTATGTCAGCCTTAGTACCATCTGTGGTAGGTGTGATTTGACCCATAGAATCTCGAAATCCACCATCTATTTTATCGTATTTAAGAATTCTCAGCTCCATTTTTCCGGTTACTCATGTTTAGAGACATGCCCTTCCAGAGTGAAGAAATTAAAGAATAGCTTGTTTTCTTACCTCTGGAATATGAGATAAGAAGTATGGAGGGGGCATCAATGACAGACATGTTGTTTTCTGCCCTAGGGTCACTTGCTCCTTTCCCATAGCACCCCCTACACTCGTGTCCCTTTGTTGTTCTCTTGAACACTCCTTGTATTTTCCTGCCTCTGCATTTTTACTTACACTGTTTTCCCACCTGCAGTGCCCTCTCCCTTTTCTTAGACCCTCTAAAGTCTGCCTGTCCCTAAGGGTCTTAATTAAATTCTCCCTCCTGGAATTCTCCCCTACTCTTTCCTACCTGGAGTGGAGTCCACTGAAGTCCACTAGAGTTTAAGCCCCATAGCGGCAGAAACTGCCTGTTTTGTTCATTGCTGCATACTCAGTGCTCAGCACATAGTAGATGCTCAATAAGTATTTCTTGAATGAAAGTCATTGCTCCCTCTAAACTTAGCTGTTATCAGACATTTATTACCTTCAGCCTGTATCCGTCTTTCTCTACATGTACATTGGGTGATAAACTTCTTGAGAACAGAAACCATGTCTTCTCAACCTCTAGCAGTCCTGGAGTTCAATAAATATAGGGGGTTGAGAGGCAGGCAGAAAGTCTTTTCCTCACTTTTGCATAAAACCACCCTTGAACAGCATTAACAAACACTAAGCCTCCCCACCCTCAACCCCACCCCAGAGCCCTTACTTGCCCTTAAAAAATGCTGTTAATATTATATCCTCTTCCAAAAATTTGCGAAGGACTTTGTGGAGTTGATCAAGAATCAGTTATCCCATGGTCAGTTAGTTAATTCCTTAGTGTGCCACTCTGAAAGCTGATTATAAATCCTGTTTCAAATGGAGAATTGGTAGAAGTCCAAAAAAGGATATATTATTATACTTGTAGGAGGGAAGAATCTGGCAGATATTCACTGAGTTATGGCGCCAGAGCCTTCCTTTCTTCTGTTGCTGTGAATTATTGTTATAGTAAAAATCCAAATCAGCAAAATGAGATTCTAGAATTGCACTTCCTCTCAGCGGAGGTCTTATATAATGAAGACCTTCATAAACAAACATTGCATAAACTTAACATGGTCTCTGTCCTAGTAAAGATCATGCTGTTTAATGTAAAGTAGAATAATTGTTTTACATTCCTTTTATGTTCTAAGGTGTCCCTTGCTTCTGGGGTAGCTGTTGACTGAGGCTTTTTTGTTTAATCAAAGATCATTAGTTTTGTACCCCTTAAGTGCCCAGATATAGAGTTAAAACAGCACTTTCCTGTAGATTCTCCAGTCATCTCTCTCCCTGGGTCTCAAATCCAAATGCCAAAGGGCCCAGCGAGCAGAGTAAGTGAGCTGGGTGAGGAGTGTAACAGGTGGAACACACATGGGCCATGTAAGGAGGCAGCACTTCTCAGTCCCAATTAATTATTGCCATACAGGAAAGTGGAGCCCACTGTTGACAGAGCTTCTGATTTTCTGTGGAAGCTGGAAATGCACATTTTTAGGGCAAGTCATCTGACTTCTAAATGTTAACAACAAATTTAAAAAAAAAAAAAGTAAAACATTATGCTGCCCAAAGTGTTTATTCATCCTCTGGGATAGCAGTTTGCAAGCTTTATCCCATCCCTTCAGTTCATCCTACCCTTGACCATTGAAAAGTCCTCCTTGGGAGTCATTTTCATTGTGCTGCTACCTTTTTAAGGCGTGTGTAATGCCTTCCCATCCAGGGAGTCTGGTCCTATAGCCTGGCTGTTCCTGTAATATCTAGTATAGCACTGGGTATATCACAGATGCTCAGCTAAGGCTTGTCGAAAGAACAACTTTTATACTTCTCTCCTTTCTTAAAGTTTGGCCCATGCATGGGTCTTAGTTGTCTATTGCTGCGTAGCAAATTACCTCAAAACGTAATGTCGTAAAACAACGGTCCCCTTGTGATCTCACAGTGTCATTGATCCAGGAATTCGAGGGCAACTTGCTTGGACAGTTTGGGCCAGAGTCTCATGAGATTGCCGGCAGGATTGCAGCTGGGGTTGCAGTCACCTGAGGACTTCACTGGGGCTACAGGATCTTCATCCAAGGAGACTCCCTCTCTTGGCTGGCAAGTTGGTGCTGGCTGTTGGCAGGGGGGCTTGGTTCCTTGCCCTGTGGACCTCTCCATGTGGCAGCTTCCCCCAGAGTGAGTGATCAAGGAGAGAGCAAGGCAGAAGCTGCAGTGTCTTTTATGACCTAATCTCAGAAGCCATGCATTGCTTATTTCTGCAATATCCTCTTGGTTACAGAGCGAGCCCTATTCATTTTGGGAGAGATACCGAATGGTGTTGAGGACCAAAAGGTGAGGGTCACTGGGACCATCTTGGAGACGAGCTACCATCCATATCCTCGCAGTAGACCCTCAGCAAATCCTTTTGAAACAAGTGCTCAGGCACTGAGACTGTAGTCCTGAACCACCTTTTAAAAAAAAATACAAAAAATCTTAAGAGAATAATATTTATGTCATAGTGCTTCATGCCTAATATTCATCCCATTTGCTACTATGTTGTTGAGATCAACCTCAGAAATTAAATATCCTATTTTTATAACCTATCTTAGAACTGTCTTCCCCGAATACATATAAATTTTTTTTTTTACTATATTTAAAAATTCTACCTCTATCACCTCTTACAGGTAGGTTCAAGTTTACCATCTGCCTTTTGAGGAAACTCTTCCAATTGCTGCTTATCTCTGCCTCCTTCATGGAATATTCCTTGTTCTCATATTCTCTCATTTGCCTGAGATGATACATTCTACTAAACCTAATGATTTTTATAGGTTTGAAAGGAAAATCCTTAAGAAGTAGCATCCCAAACAAGGAATATTACCCCTCTCTGTCCCCCCCCCACCTCTGAATATTAATGATATTTGTGAAGACAGCCTTGAGCGTCCCTGGGTCCTCTGAATTGATAGGAGAAGGGTGCAGGTGACTGTTTATCAGAGTGGGCAGATGGGGGGAGTAGGGTCACTCCTATTCCTGCACAGCACCCACTTCTCATACCCCCTCCCTAGCACCCCCCAACTCAGCCAGCAGGATGAGTGGATATACATGTACATACACACACACCCATCAGGCTGCACATTGCCTTTGCCTCCTTCAAGACCTCCCTTAATATCCATTTTAACCAGATTTCACCTGCATGGGAATGTTGTGGGGAGGGGAAGGTACCACAATGTGCTTTCCTCTAGGAAAATCCCTGTTAGCGCATATTTGTTCAATACACAAAATCTTAGGCTGGGAATTGAAGGTCAACACAACCAGAATCCTTGAGTGTGTGCAGGTCCTCTGGATCTGGGTAACATTTGCATATGTACCTGAGGGGGAGGGCACATTTACCTGGGGATGTAAGGGACCGCCATGCATCCCCTACCCCGCCCCTGCAGCCCACAGAGCTTCTTGTTTCAGCACTGCCACAGCAGTGGTCACAAAGTCAGGGTGTTGGTAAATGGAAATGAAATGTATAATTCATAAGGCCATGGTGGCGTGTGTTCTGGGGAAGGAGGGTGGTAATTACAGAATTGAGAAATGAGGCTGCAGTGTGTAAGTAACCTTTCTAGGTTAGAGGCTGCTGTGATAGATGGCCTGCATTGTTCTCTTTCTGACCTTTTTCTGAACTTCCCCTTGGAAGAACAGAGGAAATACAGTTCTGCCATTTCCCATATTGTTTTTGAATAATACCTTTAGATGCCAGCTTTTAGTGTTTCTATTCTTCCTTTTTTTGGTTTTGCCTCCCCCTCCCACCCCATGTTTTGCTACTTTGCATAGAGAAATCTAATTACTAATTACTTTATCCCAGTATTAATGGTAAATACAGAGGCTGCACAGATATTTGTCCATATTGAACACCATACTTAATAGAGGAAGGGAAAATCCTACAGTGTTTCTTCCCTCTCTTCTGCTCCTCCCTCCAGCAGTCTATTCTGCAAACCACAGCTTGGCAGGACAGTCCTGAGAAGGTCCTCTGCTGTGATGTGAACATGAGTGACAACAAGTGCTTGGGACATTGTCGCTCGTTAGGAAGGACTGTGGGACAGATGATGGAATCTAAGCTCTGCTTTGCAGAATGGAATTGTTTTAACCAAATGTTAAGTGCAAGCAGGAGAGATGCTCATATTTAAGACATTGAAGCAATCCCAGGAGAGGGGGGAATAATAACAAAGCCAGGAAATTTGCACTTCATTTCTTTCATTAGCCTTTCTACTCCGAAACCTGAAAAATTCCACGACGTTTCCCTCCCCACCAGTATGGATTTACTGGTCTGAACTGTGACCCCCAGTGATTGCTGGTAACTCTGGGCTCTGTGATCATCTGAAGCCGAACAGCCTCTGTAAAGAAAAGGGAAGAAGGAAGACTTCTGTTTGATTTTCACGCAAGTGAGAATCACTAAGGAGTAAGGCAGAATTGTTTCACTTGGCCTCAACATTGAATCTAGAACTGAATCCCTGGGGGTGTTTGGGGTTGTATCATTTAAAAAAAAACAAAAAAACAAGCTCTTTAAGGCCAAATGAGAAGGAACTAGACAGTTCTAGTGTGCTAGAGCCTTTCAAATGGGTGAGCTCTGTTTAGTCGGTGAACACTGATTGCACACCTGCTGTTGCAGGTCACCCACTGGCCTGCACTCAGGCAGCTAAGCACTTCCTTAGGAAGCAAATTTAGGTTCTTTCTCCTCAAGGAACTTTTGATCTCATGGGGGAATCCAGGGCATGCTTAAATACATACATACAAAGACCTACTTA
>PVIY010012045.1:0-63304 GCA_004026745.1 Myrmecophaga tridactyla | reverse complement strand
GGCAGCTAGCAAACTAGAACAGATTTATATATAAGCGATAAATTTCAAAGTACCTCACAGCAATTAGTTGTAGAACAACTTATTACAGTTTTAATGCTATAAAACTATGAGAATTACTGCAGTTCAGGGAGGCAGATCTTGGCGCTGATAGGCCATCTGGTCTCCTGCTTCATGTCTAGCAATAAACTTTTCCCCTCTTTGAAACCCCGGTGTCTCAGGAATTGGTCATTTGAGCACATGGGCAAAATAATACACCACCATTGTCCAGTCATACTTAAAGGTAGGGTCTTTCGAATATTCCTCCACAGCATCTAGTATGATGCCTTGTACACCCCATAAATATACTTTTTCATTTAATCAAATTAAACTGTAGTAAGTTTCACTTGCTAGCTGTGTGACCTTGGGCAAGTTACTTAATTTCTCTGTTCTTCAATTTCTCACCTGTAAAATGCAAGCAATAATAGTATCTACCTTGTAGGGTTGTTGTAAGGATTAAATTAGTATGTGAGGGTCTTAGATGAGTGCCTGGCACAGAATAAGCATCATTGTGTTAGCTAGTCTTATTATCACTACTATTATTATTACTTCCATATGATTATGCTTGTTCATGCATGGTCAATGTCATGCCCATATCCCTAAAAAATCCTATATAAATGGAATGGCATTTTCTCATTGACCTAGGTATTATATCAAGATATTTTATCAATAAATTTGATTGTCAATATCTAGAAACACTTAATATCTTGATTTAAAGATTTTCTGATTCACTACCTTCAGCAGCTAATTCTCTATTTAAAAAATCTATGCTTTAAAACGACACTTTGACCTTAAAATCAAGCAGTGAAGTTCAATAAAATGAGCATTTTGTAATGTTAAACATTCATTTTAAGTGGTCTGTTTGGTAACTTTAGATTTTAAAATATTGCATTTTCTTAAATTGCTTTTTTTTTCAGCCTCTAGAAGTAAACAACCAAAAAGAATATTCCAGTCCCTGAGAAGACTCTGCCAGTAACTACCCTGATGAAGATGAGCAGTGAAAATAATAGGACTGGGTCAAGGAGAAGAGAAGAGGAGAACGATGTATGTACATGTGCTAAGGCAGGCTTCTGATATTTCCCTTTATTTGCATCCTCTCTCTCTCTCTTTTTTCGCCTAGCTAAGGGTCCACCGATTTTATTGATTTTCTCAAAGAACCAGCTTCTGGCTTTGTTGATTTTCTCTATTGTTTCATGTCCTCAATTTCATTTATTTCTGTTCCAATCTTCACTATTTCTTTCCTTCTGTTTGCTTTGGGGTTAGTTTATTTTCTTTCTCTAGTTTTTCCACGTGAATAATTAATTCCTCAATTTTTGCTCTTTCTTCTTTTTAAATATAGTCATTTAGGGCAATACATTTCCTTCTCAGAACCACCTTTGCTGCATCCCATAAATTTTGATATGTTTTGTTTGGTTTGAGATTTTTACTGATTTCTCTTGCAATTTCTTCTTGACCACTGGTTGTTGCATAGTGTGTTGTTTAGCCCCTATATATTTGTGAATATTCTGGCCCTCTGCCTTATTGGTTTCCACCTTTGTTCCATTATGATTTGAGAAAGTGCTTTGTATAATTTCAGTGTTTTTAAATGTATTGAGACTTGCTTTGTGACCCAGCATATGGTCTATCTTTGAAAATGATCCATGAGCACTTGAGAAAAATGTGTATCCTGCTGTTGTGGAGTGTAATGTTCTGTAAATGTCTGTTAAGTCTAGTACATTTATTATATTATTAAAAATCTCTGTTTCTTGTGCTCGCTTCGGCAGCACATATACTAAAATTGGAACGATACAGAGAAGATTAGCATGGCCCCTGGGCAAGGATGACACGCAAATTCGTGAAGCGTTCCATGTTTTTAAATGAAAAAAAAAAAAGAAAATAAAAATCTCTGTTTCTTTATTGATCCTCTATTTAGATGTTTTATCCATTGATGAGAGTGTGGAATTGAAGTCTCCAACAATTATGGTAGAGGTGTCTACTTTTCCCATTAGTGTTGTCAGTGTTTGCCTCATGTATTTTGGGGCACTCTGACTCGGTGCATAAATATTTATGATTGTTATAGCCTCTTGTTGAATTGTTCCTTTTATTAAAACACAGTGTCCTTTGCCACTTTTAATTGTTTCACATTTGAAGTGTCATTTGTCAGATATTAGCCATAGCTACCCCTGCTCTTTTCTGGTTATTGTTTGCATGAAACATCTTTAACCAACCTTTCACTTTCAACCTATTTTTATCCTTGGGTCTAAAGTGAGTCTTCTATAGACAATGTATAGATGTGTCCTACATTTTAATCCATTCTGACAGTCTATGTCTTTTAATTGGGTAGCTTAAAAATATTTAATGTTATTACTGTAAAGGCAATACTTTCTTCTACCATTTTGTCTTTTGGATTTTATATGTCATATCTTTTTTTTTTTTTAATCTTTTTACCTTTACTCATAGTCTTCATTTCTACACTCCTCTCCAGACTCTCCTGTCTTTTCCTATCTGCCTGTAGTGCTTCTTTTAGTATTTCTGGTACAGTCAGTCTCTTAGTCACAAACTGTCCCAGTGACTGTTTATCTGAAAATATTTTAAACTCCTCCTCACTTTTGAAGGTTTGGAATTCTTGGTAGCTTCTCCCTTTCAGAATCTTAAATATATTATAGCACTGCCTTCTGGCCTCTATGGTTTCTGCTGAGAAATCTGCACATAGTCTTTTTAAGCATCCTCTGTATGTGATTAATCACTTTTCTCTTGCTGCTTTCATAATTCTCTCTTTTTCTTTGACATCTGATAATCTGATTAGTAAGTGTTTTAGAGTAGGTCTATTTGGATCCATTCTGTTTAGGGTAGGTTGCACTTCTTGGATTTGTAATTTTTTGTCTTTCATAAGAGATGAGAATTTTTCAGTGATTATTTCCTCCATTAGTCTTTCTGCTCCTTTCCCCTTCTCCTTCTAGGACATCCATAAAACATATATTCATGAGCTTCATGTTGTTATTCATTTCCTGGAGACCATGCTCATATTTTTCTGTTCTTTTTCCTATCTGTTCTTTTGGGTGTATGATTACAGATATCATGTCCTCTAGTTCACTAATCCTTTTATCTACCTCTTTAAGTCTGCTGTTGTAGGTCTCCTTTTTTTTTTTTTTTTTTTTTTTTTTTTTTTTTTTTTTTTTTTTTTTTTTTTTTCATTTCTTCTATTGTGCTTTTCATTCCCATAAGTTCTGCCATTTGTTTTCAAACTTTTGAGTTCTTCTTTATGTTCACCCAGTGTCTTCTTCATATCCTTCATCTCTTTTGCCATATCTTCCCTCAATTCATTGATTTGATTTTTGATGTGATTTTCCATGTTGTTTCAATACCTGTATCTAATTTGAAATGTTGGCTTATTCCTTTGACTGGGCCCTAGCTTCTATTTTTCTAGTATGGCTCATTAATTTTTGCTGGCATCTAGGCATTTGATTTCCTTAATTAGTTTATTCTGGAAGTAGTTTTCACTCTTTTACCTAGGGTCTTCTTGTTGGTTGGCTTTATTCACCATCTGTTCTTTGGCATTCAGTTCATCTTATTCTAGACCTCTATCTTAGGTTCTGTTTAAGTGATCAGAATTTTTCAGCTCTGGTTTTTCTGGTTCTTGCCCTGCCTATACGGAACCATTTTATGAGGAGAGTTTCCTTAGATATGATTGACCCCAGTTAGATTTTCCTAGACCAGACAGGCCCATATCTCAGGAGGAGGGTGTGCCAGTATTGAGTTTTCCTAAGGGTGAGAACTGGCAGGTTATCAGACTTTCCTATGGAGCCTCAAGACTCTGCTTTCCTATCCTGCCCAGGCTGTGGCACTTGTCAGCCCATAGCTTCCCAACGGATTAAAGTGATACAGTGCCTTTAATTTTCAGCAGCCTCTCCCTGTCAGTAGTGTGGTTGAGACAGAGGCTGAGGTAGAAGGAGGGCTTAGGTTGTTTCTGCTTTCTAGCCCTTGAAGCCTAAATTCCTGAAGAAGGGCAGCGACCCTTTTCTTGGGGAAAATACACTCTTTAGGAATTATCCTCCCCATTCACCTGACTAGTCACTTTGACTCTCAGGCATGTCTTAATTCCACCCTTGCCTAGGGGAGTGCTGAGGCCTGACAGTGCCTGCAGTTCTGTTAAGAAGTTTAAAAAGAGAGAGAGAGAGAGAGAGAGAGAGAGAGAGAGAGAAAGTAAGTCTTTTCAGAGCCAGACCCCATCTCCCCGGATTTGCCAATCAAGAGCTAGACATAACTCTGTATGTCCCCAGGCTCTATGTGCCTGTTTTTCTTGGGGCCCAGCCTTTTTCCAGTATTTTGTGCTGTCCAACTCTAAAAACCTCTGTTGTTGTTTTTTTTTCCTGTCAGCCCCACCCCCTCTCTGCTGAGGTGAAAACTCCTGAGTCCTTTAGTGCTTATTCCAGGTTTATCTGTGCTTGGACCTGTTCTAAACAGTCTGAATTTGTTAATTTGCAATTGGAGCTTGGTTGAGATATTTTCCTTGATGCTAGTAAGGTCTGTCTCTTTTCCACTTGGGGAACCAGCCTGCCACGCCTATGGGGGAGGGACATCAGATCCATGGCTTGGGAGACTTACAATTCTGTGTGGGATCTCAGCCATTCCACCCACTCCAGACTGGTGTATGCTGTGTGCCAGTCACTGAAGTCCTTCAAACAGTTGTTCCATTCAGTTCCTAGCTATTTACTGGCTGCCCTGGTGAACAAACTAAATTCCAACCTCACTATGCTGCCATCTTGCCCTGCCTTTAATATTTCTATTTAAAAGATCATTGCTTTTATAAAATGTCATCCAATACTCAAAGAAGTTACCAGTTAACGTTTTTTCTTGCTTGCTTGCTTTTCCTATCTGTTTTAGTTTGTTAAAGCTGTCGGAATGCAATATACCATAAACAGAATGGTTTTTAAAAAGGAAATTTATTAAGTTGCAGGTTTACAGTTCTAAGGCTATAAAAACGTCCAAACTAAGGCATCCAGGAAAAGATACCTTGCTTTAAAAAAGGCTGATGGGTCTGGAATACCTCTGTCAGCTGGGAAGGCATATGGCTGGCATCTGCTGGGGGTCTGTGGCTTTTTGTTTCAATCATCTTTCCCAGGGGCATTTTCTTTCTTCATCTCCAAAGGTCTCTGGCTTTGTGAGCTCTGAGGCTTTTTCCAAAATGGCTCCCTTTTAAAGGACTCTGATAAGCAACTCCACCTTGAATGGATGCAGACATATCTCCATGGAAACCACCTAATCAAAAGGTTGCACCCACAAATGGGTGGGTGACATCTCCATGGAAACAACTTAATAAAAAAGATCCCACCCAGCAATATTGAATGAGAATTAAAGAACATGGGTTTTCTGGAGTACACAACAGTTTCAAACCAGCACACTATCTAATCAGTTCTATCATTTCTTGCCTAGAATTGTGTTTCACATTTGTCCGTTCTTTTTTTTTTTTCATTCCCATCAGTACAACTGCAAGCATTCACCTCTAGAATATGGAGATAGTCTTAAAAACTTTAATTATTTTTCTTCATTATGCAAACTATGCATTGTTCCTTGTGGTTACTTCAGAATAATCAGGTAAGCTAAAAAAGAAGAAAAAATTAAGATCTTAAATAACATCACTTTGAGATAAAACTATTGTTAATGTTTTAGTATATATCTCCAGGTTTATAAATAAATTTAAGCACACATATATGTTAATGGAATCTTACAGCAACACTATTTTGTAATTAAGCACAGATTGTAAATATTTGTCCATGTCAATAAATATACTTTTATGATATCACTATTGATAGCTGCATAGTTTTCTGTTCTGTAGATATAATGTCATTTATTTAATCAGCTTCTTATTGTTAAATTTCTAGGGTATTTCTAATTTGTCATTTTAATATCCATGCTTGTAATGAATAGCCTTGTAGCTATACTAATCACATACATTCTTAATTATTTCTATAAGATGAATTAATCAGAGCAGGGTTGCAGGGTCAAAGCCTATAAATGTTTTTAGTATGTCTGATAATGAGTCAAATGCAATAGAGACTCTTAATCTGTATTCCAATATTCAATTCACCTGGTTCAGCCACTACCAGATTAACTTTGTAAAGCAAACTCAAAATCTTTCCAGGGCTAAAACCCTCAGTTTAGTCTTCAAGGTCCAGTCAATCTTTCCGGATTCATCTCTCACTGTTCCAGTGTTACCTTTACTCTATGCTATTGCTTCTGCGGTGACCTGCACCTAGAATACATTCGATTTCCACCCCATCTCAACCCACTCTAGATATGATGATCGCTTTTCTGTACTCCCATAGCCAGGAGGATGTACCTCACCACTGGTATTTATCGCATTCTGTTCCATGTCTCATGGCTTTCTGTGCATCAGCCTTATCTCCCTTGCTACATCATAAGTGATTTTAAAGCTGGGACTAAACCTTATTCATACCCTGCAGCCCCTGCAGCAGAAGTGCAACAATCAGGACTGAATTAGTTATGCTATGATAACAAACAATGCTCATATTTCAGAGGCTAAAAACAAAGGTTTGTTTTCCACTCATACTATATGTTCATCTCAGCCAGCAGGGGCTTTGCTGCATCACATCCTCTTTCTGGCATTCAGGAAGGTCCTCCATCTGGAACCGAAATGGCAGGAGGAAGAAAGGAGAGCTGGGGGCTCTTATACTGGCAATGAATTGTTCCTACCCAGAAGTGCCATTTCTGCCCCAAACCCATTGGCCAAAATTAGTCATGTGGCCCTGCAGGAGAAGGGAGGCCTGAGAAGTATAATCTCATAAAACTGGGAGAAGAGGAGGATCAAATAAGGAAGAACATGAAGTCTCTAGCCCAGTAGCCAGTATGGTGCCTTGCCTGTAACAGACAATCAATATACTTCTTTGAAAAGACGAGCAAATGAATGAATGTACAAGTAGTTATAAAAACAAAATAATTCTCTCTATAATAGAATATTTTTCATTTTAGTTAATTTTTATCTTTATATGTAGGGAATGTTAACATTTCATTTTTTTCTATTAAGTGTAATTCTGCATGTGGGAAATAGATATGTATTTTTCTCTCTCTTTTTAAGGAGGGAAGGATGGAATCAAGGAATTGTGAGTACAACATATATTTTGGGAGAGGTAGAAACTGTGCCATGGTCGGACAAAATAACCAGGTAAGAAGAGTGCCCAGATCTGTGTTATAAGATGGTGATGGAAAAATGAAGTGGTCCAACGAAAGGAGTGACTTGGCAGACTCAAATCCCTTCTCCTGGGTGATTAGCCTCTGTCTGCATTATTTTAATTTTAACGGTGTGATAATAAGTAAATAGTGATCTGAAGAGGAGCCTCCTGTGAGTAGACTTGAGTGCTACCCGGGGAAGGGAAAGAAAAGACGTGTGCTTTCCGAGGCCCTTTGAGGGGGCAGCAAATGAACCTCCACTGGAGAAGGCACACAGCTCAATGAATACCAGGTCAAATCCTGCTACCCTGGGAATCTGTGTTCCAACAAGACACTCTCGACCCATGACCTTGAACCTGCCACCTCAACGGCCCTGATTTTCTTTTGTGTTCATTATGATTATTGTCATTCTAGCAAGGCAAAGCACTTCATTTAGGAATTTAATCCCACAGAGTTGATATTTCGAAATGGATTTGAATGTGGGTATAGGAATGATTTTTAGAGTCATGCTAATACTCTGTTTTAATTTAAGAGAATTTGTCATTTTGGACTTGTAACTTAACTGAAATGTTTAAAAGACCCAAGACTAAAATCAGCAAATGTTCCAGTAAATGGGTTTATGAAATGTGCAGTTTGATTTATTAGTTGCATAATAGTGTTTAAATATTTGGGAAAATGTGCTTAACAGATGTATCAGCTTAATAAACTGAACATTAAACAAGACTCAGTAGTGGTACGTGCTCTTTCCACAGCAGAAGCCTCTGAAACATTAAAGATCCTAGCAACAGACAAGATAGTTATTAGCCAGTCGATTATAAAGACTGCACCTTGTGGCAAAAATGCATGATGTCTGACTATTACTACTGAAACCCAAATCCAAACTAATAGGGTTAGCAGGAAAACCCAGTTGGCAAGTGCATGGGTTGCCTTTCTGCAATCACTTCTCTTGACCAGGATTGTTGTTTAAGTTGTGCTTTGATGAGGCTGTGTCACTGGCACATGCTTGCCTCTCAAGTAATAAGCCCAAGGTTGTTTTCTTCAAAACACTTCTCAGTTCCAAACAGTTTCATTTGCATATAACTGTCATGAAAAATAATTCAAGTTGCCAACAGATGGATGCAGCATAATTACTGGAGATGTCAGTGATTCTTCCTTGCATGCGACAGGGGCTAACATTTTCTAGAATAGCCATCTCAATTTGCCACTTGCCTGGCTGATCTAAGATGCTCTAAGGATTCTCTGAGGATTTATCAGCTAATAGTGCTTAGAGATTTAGTACCCTGAAAAGCTCTTTAATCCTCTGCTTCCTGAATCGCACCCTGAAGCCAGGACCTTCTGTCACATCCCAGCAGTTACAGGCTCCTTGAAAGCTGTCCAGCAAACATTCTGCTTGACCTTCAAGGCTCCTTCAAGGTACCACTTATGGTTTCCTCGGAAATTTTGACCAGGATGTACTTCCTTCTCAGCACTCTGCTTCAGGCAACTCTCTGAAGGACTTTCTGAACAATACCAGCAAAGCAAGCCACGCTATGGGTGAGCTCAACCGAGATGCCGTAGAGAAATACCTCGAGGAGAACCCTGGGTTTGCCAAGGAGTACTTCGACAAGAAGCTCCGGGTGGAAGCGCCGGGCGAATCCACCCAGAACAGCTCTGCCTCCGTCAAAGCCGGTGCCTCCGTCCCTGAGCCGCCACAGGTGGAGGAGTTGGCGCTCTGCTGGGAGCTGCTGCCGGCGGTGCAGGAGGAGGCGGGAGGCATGGAGCCCGCGGTGCACAGGGTCCTCCAGAGGCTGGCTGCGCTGCTGCAGGCTGACCGCTGCAGCCTGTTCGTCTGCCGGGCCCGCAACGGCACACAGGAGGTGGCCTCCAGGCTGCTGAACGTCACCCCAACCTCCAAGTTGGAGGACAACCTGGTGGCCCCCGAGAGAGAGATTGTGTTTCCACTGGACATTGGGATTGTGGGCTGGGCAGCCCACACAAAGAAAACTCTTAATGTCCCAGACGTGAGAAAGGTAGGTGGTCTTACGACAGTAGGGCCCAGACACAGTCTTGGCACAGGCAGGGAGGAACCTGGGAAAGGGCCGTGGTCTGGGGGGTTGGGGCATCCTTGTGCTGCTGGTTTGGTCATAACCTGGGGTGTGGGGCGGCGGGAGAAGGAGCATCCAAGACCAGGACTGCCAGGTGCAGCAAATGAACATACAGCGTGCCCAATTAATTCTGAATTTCAGATGGGCAATGAGTAATTTTTTAGTATAAATATGTCCCCTGTAATGTTTGGCATCTTATCGGGAAACATTACTGGGGCCTGAAGCATCCCTCACCTGCTCTGTTACACCTCCTCCAGCCCTTGGAGAACCTTCCTTTATGAACACACAAGCAAAGCAAGCAGGCCTGCGGGTGATGCGGGGATGGGGGGCGGGGATCCGCCAAGAGGCCCAGGTGCCAAGATTTGTGAACTCACCCCACACCTCTCATTCTTAGCCCTGTGAAGACATTCAGTTATTTGGAATGGATGGGCTCGTAAATTGATTATTTCATTTATAGACCAACTGTGACAAAAAAAAAAAAGTTACTATTTGAAAGGTCAGATATTCAAATCCAGATCATTATAAATGTGAATTAAGTCCACACTGACCACCATCCCCCAGCCCCGTGACTCAGAGCTGTCAAGAATTCCGGCCTTCCTGCAGACCAGCAGCATGCTGTACTGATACAAGGCATATTTGCTTTTTTAAAAATAGAATATTAACTTTTTCTTTTTAACCACCACAATCCAGGTCCATTTTTGAAAAATTATGAAATACAAGTAAGTGACAGTACAGATTATGCACTGTCCTTCCACTCAGGGACAATCACAGGGACCAGCCTGGAGCCACTCCTGCCAGCCCTTCTACACACTGTTCCCCATGATTACAATTCAGTATTAAGAAAAGGGGAGCCGTGGATCACGACGGAGCGGGGTTGAATGGTCGCGGCCCCTGATTATCTCTCTGTGTGGGGTTTATTACAAGCCACGAGTGGGGTCAGCTGGAGAGGCTGGATGCTAATCCCCCACATGCCTTCTGAAGCTGATTACAGGAGGACAGCACAGATCCAGAAGGCACAGAAGTCGTCAAACATCCGCAAAATTCAGCAAACAACCACAGGGGCAAGGGTTGCCATTGGGAGAGGTTTGGCCCTCGTCCTTTCTATTCCTCTCTTCCCTGAGTTTAAGCCTGGTTACGTTCGCTTTTGAGGCAGACTGCAGCTACTAAGGCAACTAAACTGGCCTGTGCCCTTGAGGCCGAGTTCTCCAGATTCTAGTTAGGACGCCAGGTCCACGCCCCAAGGCTCTTCTCATGGGAATGCGCTTCCTGACCATCTCTGGCTGAGCCCCTCTCCACAATTTCTAGGACATCAAACATAACAAAGTGACACTTGAGACTTCTATTTCCTAAAATATTTTTAAAGAAGAGGTGGGTAAAATGATTTGGGCTGAAGTACGTAATCAATGAGTCCAGTTCCTGTTGTTGAGGAGAAAATAGCTCAGTGAGCCGCTTGCCAGAAAGACCAGGTATCCTTGGTCTGTTCCTGTCCACTGCCTACGTCACTACTCAGGGCAGCCTAGGGGAGGTCTCCCCTCCCCCATCTCACTTTTCCAGGACTCAGGGCTGGTCTCGGTGGGCTTAAGTGTGTCCTGGTGAAGACAGGCACTCTCCTGAGCCCAGAGGGAAGCAAGGAGCCTCATAGGTTCTCCGTTTCTACTGCTTAGTAGCACTTTTTCCTACAGTGGTGGATTTTGATCCTGGCTGCATATTAAAGTTGAATAAGTGGGGTGCAAAGATAGTTCAGTGGTAGAATTCTCACCAGCCATGTGGGAGACCCAGGTTCCATTCCCAGTCCACACACTTCCCTCCCCACCCCTAACCCTGCCCTCGAAAAACAAAATTCAACAAGTGGTGCTGCAATAACAGGACAGGCACATGGAAAAAGAGGGAAATGTGATCCCCACAGTAGAGCATCCAAAAAAAGAAAGTTGAGTGAGGATTATGATAGCCATGCAACAATGCAAATGTAATTAATGTCATTGAATTGTACAACTGAAATTGGCTATAGTGGCAGATCTTATATATATATAGTAACACAATAAAATTTAAAAAAAAAACACACCAAATGGGAGCTTTTTTAAAAGAAGGACTGATTTCAGAGATTTGACAGATCGATTAAAGTAGAATCTCAGAGGTTAGGACCCAGACGTCAATAGGGCCTAAAAGCTCTGCAGGTGATTCCAATATGCAGCTAATGTCAAAAAGCATCAATCTAATGGCTAGGCAGAGGCAGAAGGAGAAAGTGAATTTCAAATAAACAGTAGAATATTAGAGATGGAAAGGGTATAGAGATTTGTTCAGCTAATCCAGCAGACGGGAAGCTGAGGACACAGGGCTGCTCTCCTCAAGTCCCGGTACAGGGCAGTGAAAGCGAAAGGCTGTGATGGAATCAAGGCCTCCCGACGACGTTCGGGCCTCTTTCCATCCCACTCTACCTCCCTGCAGTTTAAACACACTTTGCCGTTGCAGTAAAATCTACAATGAGAAAGGTGGAAACCAATGTTTTAAATGATATTTCTGATTAGTTACTGTGCCAGTTTGAAAGGATTATGTGCCCTAGAAAAGCCACGTTTTAATCCTGATGATCTTGTGGGGGTGGCCGTTTCAGCACTGCCGGTTGAAAACTTGATTAGATGATCTCCACAGAGATGTGACACGCCCAGCTGTGGGTACTAACCTGTGATGAGCGGGAGATGTGGCTCCACCCATTCAAGGTGGGTCTTGATTAGTTTATTGGAACCCTTTAAAAGAGAAAGCATTTTGGAGAAAACTTTAGAGCCATGAGAACCATGAGAGCCCATGCAGCCAGAAACCTTTGGAGATGAAGAAGGAAAATGCTCCTGGGGGAGCTTCATGAAACAAGAAGCCTGCAGAGAAAGCTAGCAGATGCCTCCATGTTCACCACGTGCCTTTCTAGTTGAGAGACAAACCCTGAACTTCACCAGCCTTTCTTGAGTGAAGGTAACCTCTTGTTGGTGCCTTCATTTGGACATTTTTATAGATTTGCTTTTATTTGGACATTTTCACAGCGTTAGAACTGTGAACTTGCAACTTAATAAATTCCGCTTTTTAAAAGCCGTTCTGTTTCTGGTATATCACATTCTGGCAGCCAGCAAACTAGAACAATCACATTTCCATTGCATTTCACAATTTATAAAGCATTTTCTTGTGCTTCATCTTTCCTGATTCTGACAGACTCTGAACTGAAGGCAGGGAGCCTGTTTTTATCTCCATCCTCTATATGAAGGAAACTGCTCAAGGATATGTGTAGGATAGAGCAGGTCTGGGACCATACCAGAGACCTTCTGAGGCCGCCTCTTCCCGCCACGTGCTGGTCACACACACCTCCGCTCTGGTGAACATTCAGGACCCCTGTGAGGGAGGGACTTCTTGAGCCTAGATAAAATCACACAGCCGGTCCCCCAGCCCTTGGGGGTCCAGGAAGGTGGCAATAGGGAAGCCACCTAGTGTTGTGTGGGAGCTTCGCCATCAGACAGGACAGGGCACAGACCAGGTCTGAGATTTAGTGGTTATGTGAAAGACAGGAGGCTCTGCACCTGAGAAATGGAGGTAGCCCTGTGTACAGACTAAATGTACGCCAAGTGCCTGGCTCCTAGTAGGTGTCCAGAAAGGATAGCTATGCTATGATGATGGTGGTGGTGGTGGTAAGGATGAAGGTGACTTGGAGGCTGAAAGTAGGCGACAAAAAGGATCAGTGGTAATTGCCTGTTCTTAAAACAGGGAAAGGGCAGGAAAACTGTTAATAAGGAGACGGAGAGATAACCTCTTCAAGTCATGATTCTGGTCGTGGTTTAAAAGGCAGCCAGGGAAGAAGGCCCAAGTTTTCAATAATTAACCAGTCCTCAGAGCTCCCTTTGTTCCCTCCTTTCTTCCTTCCTTCCTCTCTTTTTGCCTCCTGATCTGAAGGGTTAGCCCTGTTATAATCAGGATTTAACAAAACTGCGATTGCAGGAGGGGCCTGGGGCCTGTGGCCGTAAACAAGGTTTCCAGTTGCCTTTAGTGGCTTCTTTGAAGAAGAACCACAAAGGGATCTTGGGAGTCAAGAGAAACACAGGACTTTCTCAAAGAAATCTCAGGATTGTTTGAGCTAGTGAAAATTTTAAAAGGAGAACCAGAAAGCCCCACCTCCCAGCGTTCCAGCGTACAGAAATCATCTGTAACTTCAGAGGTGCTTTATTCAGGGCTTTCAGATGCAATAATAAGCCAGCATTAAAATTTTGAAATTTATAAGCCATTTTCTCAAAACAGGCAATTTACCATAAGAACATTACCCTGTGTATAGAATCTGGGAGGGAAGTGGCATTAAGATTTGAAGCTGCTGTGTGCAATATGTTTGCAAAGAAATGTTGACTTCATCGTCTGGTGTATGTTTCTGATATTTTGATGATTCTTTTAATGACCAGGATTGCTGCGTAAATGAAGGTGATTACAGTTTGTAGTGGCTAATAGGTTAAGAGGAAAGCAGAATGCTGGCCTGGACAAAAAAAGTGGATTAAGAGAAAGAACCTAGGGAAGTCTGGAGACGTTCGTGTCTGAGGGTGGAGAGGCTAAAGAAGCGGAGGACCAAGTAACAGATAAAGTAGGCAGGAAAGAAATATGGCTCCTGAGGGCCTGGGTCAATTGCCAGCTTGCCCTAGGGAGGAAGCCCAGCTCCAGAACCTTCTCCGCCACTGTGAGATGGCACCTCCCAAATACATGGTTGGGGTGTGTGTTTCTGCCTTGGAAAAGGCATGGAAGAGACCTGGGGTGAGGGCTGTATTTGACTCCTTTAGCACAGCACGTTTTCTTAGGAAATGGTCTCATTTCTAGGGATCCTCCTGGGGAGTGATTCACACATTTGGTGGAGCAAATGTGTTACCTGGGGCACTTGAAAGTACAGATTTCCTGGTCCCTGTCTTGGAGATGAGCGTTAGGTGAAACTGTTGTGAGGTCAGTGAATCTGCATTTTTCTGCAAGTGATTCTGAGGTGCTGCCCAGAAACACTGCTCTGTGCTGAGATCAAACAACCCTTGATCCCTAGTGGGAAATTCTGGTCAGCAGACCCACATTTTTTCTTTGGGAAACTGAGCAGAGTCCAACTTCCAAAGTTTATCCTGTTTTTAGAAGAACCTTCAACTCGGGGAAATGAAAATAATACAACTTGTGAAAGGAGCATCAAGCCAACTTAGGCTAATGAGTCTCAGGGTTAGACCAAAGATCTTCTTTTTCTTAAAATCATGAAAAATAATATATATACAAAACAATAAATTTCAAAGTGCACTGCAACAATTAGTTACAGAATAGATATCAGAGTTTGGTATGAGTTACAGTTTCCTTCTAGTTACTCCAAGACACTGGAGACTAAAGAAATATCAATATAATGATTCAGCAGTCATACTTATATGTTAAATCCTATCTTCTCTGTCATACTCCACCTTCTCCTCTTATTGGAGAAGACCAGGTTCAAAGGAAGGAACCTAAGGACCCGTAAAACACTGGGTTTATACCCATCTAGAGTGGAATTCTCCAAAATTACAGCTGAGTTTACAGCTTTCCTTGACCTTCTCAAGCTCTTCCTTTGTCACTGCTCCAAACTCATCACTCACCTCTTGCCTTGCCATGCTGGTTTATTAGAATTTTCTCTTTCATCTACAGTATGAGGCTTATATCTTGGAGGAGCCATTTTCCTCTCTCACGAAAAGAGAAATAAAATATATGAATGAAAACCATCATCTTGGCTGAACATTAAAAACCCAATAAGTAGCTGGTGCTGGCAAAAGGGTGGTCTTCTCATATATAATGGAAGTGAAAATTTCAAGCCTTTATGAAAGGGACCCTCTGGTAGGTATGTAAATAAAAACCGCATATACCTGTGGGTCCAGCAAAAGGGAGTTCTACTTTGGGAATCCATCCCATAAAAGGTAAAGCAAAAATGACTCATGTAGTATTGTTTGTAGTGGAGAAAAACAGTAATGAGACTGAGTCGTTACGAGAGAATGGTCAAGTGGCTCATGAGCATCCACCGTGTGGAATACTGAGCAGGAGTCTAAAAAGATGAATTCACATCCATATGTGCTGGCCTGGGGAGAAGGCTGTAGGATACTGTTAAATGATGAACATCTTGTGTAAAATTAGAAAAGTTTATAAAAAGAAATTGAGAGGAAAAACCTCTGCATAATTATACAGAAAGATATAGAAAGAGACATACCAAGCAGGTAAACACAGGTTGGTGAGGTTGAAAAGAGTTTGGGGGGGGGGGAGTATTCATTTTTTCTTTACTATCATGATGGATGAGTTGACTAGTTCCAAGTGCACATTTTGCCTTTGTAATTAACACGATTTCTAACCTTGGGATAAAAGGTGTCTCTAATCCCAACGGTGAGCTCCTTCCCTGCACACACTCTTGTTTACTGCAACCCCGTGCCTTCCCGCCCTTCCTCTTAGCACCTCACTTTCTACATGGCCCTGTGTACTGGGCTGAATAGTTTTGCCCCCAAATCCATGTCCACTCAGAGCCTGAGAATCGACTTTATTTAGAAATAGGGTCTTTGCAGTTGTAACCAAGTTAAGATGAGTTCAGACTGCGTTAGAGTGGACCCCAAATCCAGTGACTGGTGTCCTTATAAGAAAAGGGAGATTTGGAGACCCAGAGAAATGCAGGGAAGAAGGCTATATGAAGATGGAGGCAGAGATTGGAGTGATGCAGCTACAAACCAAGGAATGCCAAGGATTGCTGGAAGCCACCAGAAGCCAGGAGAGAGTCATGGAAGGATCCTCCCCTAAAGCTTTCAGAGGAAGCATAACCCTGTCACACCTTAATTTCAGGCTTCTAGTTTCCAGAACCATGAGAGAATAAATGTCTATTGTTTTAAGCCCCACCATTTGTGGTAATTTCTTACAGCAGCCCTAGGAAACTAATGTACCCTGACATCGCCTCTTTTTCCTTGTCCAACCTCAGCCTCACCTAAATAGGCCAGAGCTCAGGTGGGAAACCTACCTTCTGAACCAGACAGGTGAAACCACAGAATGGGTGTGTGGGGGAGGCCCTTTGGTCAGAACCCCTGTGCTGGGGCCCTGCAACCTGTCAGTAAGATGTGGGGACTAGGAAGAAGGATCTGTCGCCATTCCTGGGTCTACCATTCCATGGGTTGCTTCAGCAAATGTGCAAATGTTTCTTTCAGAACAACCATTTTTCTGACTTCATGGACAAACAAACTGGATATGTCACTAGGAACCTGCTGGCAACCCCGATTGTGACAGGCAAGGAGGTTCTTGCTGTGGTTATGGCAGTTAACAAAGTAAACGCACCCGAGTTCTCCAAACAGGATGAAGAGGTACAAGAATTTTATTTGTTTGTGTAATGGAAAGAAAGATGTCACAACTGTAATGTGTTTTTCTTTGCCACCTATAGGTCTTCTCCAAATACCTCAATTTTGTTTCTGTAGTCCTTAAGCTGCATCATGCCAACTACCTGTATGGTGTCGAATCCCGAAGAAGCCAGGTAAAGGGAAGGCAACTTTTATCACCCCACTGATCTGTCTGGCAAAGAGACCCAGAGCCAATAGCCCCAGCCCCCTCCTGGGTCCTCATGGAGCCAACCCCCAAAGCTCCAGCCCCATATCCTCTCATGGTCTCCCCAGCCTCCCTCCCAAATCCAATTCTGTTTTCTAGAAAGAGCCTGATATTGTCAATATGCGCCTCTCAGGCTGATTTTTACTTTTCACCCAAGCTCTCATTGTGCAAGAAGAGGGTTGGTCTCAGGAATGAATTACAAGTACTGGCAAGCAGGTGAGGGCAGTCAGGTGACAGAGGCCCTGAGAGTCCTCTACATATGTGGCCAGTTACTCCATTTGTAGATATAAACTTGACTTTCTTCAGTCTAGATCCTGGGCAGCCTTGGTTTCTTCATCTGTGAGATGGTGATGATAATTGTAGTATCTACCTCACATGGTTCATATTAAATGGTTATTGAATGGAATCATTCATAAATAGCTCTTAGGATGTAATCATTATTCCTTCAAATGGGGCTGCTATTAAATTGAGGAATAAATCCCTCCTTTGAAAGTCCATGGCCTCCAGAGGCAGAGGGATAAAGAACACAGGACTAGTCACCAGGATACCTGTGTCTGGACCACTCTCAACCTCAGTGTCTTCATCTGTACAATGAGGGGCATGGGTTGGGATGGAGGGCTTCCAGGTCCTTTCCCATTCTAACTCTCCAGGTAAAGTTACCTCTGATTAGCCCAGGGTGCATGGAAGGAGGCCGGTGGCATTCTCCCTGCGAGGACCAGCAGGACCTAGGGGGCCACCAACACTGAACCCTCTGCCTTCTGGCTGTCTTTGCATCCATTTTCAGGAACTTCCTTTTGGATCCAAAGCATTTGGAATGGAAGCCAGTCATGGCTTCTTCCCCTTCATAAATCTACAGACTTTTAGTGGTCTAGTCCTCATCCCACTTAGAGAATATGAGCAGTTTGTTGAATACATACAAGGTCAAAAATACAGTTGAATTAAGATTGGCAATATGTATTCATTTTATTTGATATACCTCATGTTTTCTTCTACTTAATGCTCTATCTCTTCATTTTTTATTTTGTTCTAACTTTTCTTTTTAAAATCTACTTTCAGATTCTTATGTGGTCAGCCAATAAAGTATTTGAAGAGCTCACAGATGTAGAGAGACAGTTTCACAAAGCCCTCTACACAGTTAGAACATATCTGAACTGTGAACGATACTCCATTGGACTGCTGGACATGACCAAAGAGAAGGTCCTTGTTGCATAATTTTCTGTCTCAGCTAAAATTACCTGTAAAATACACATCACATGAAATGCTACCCATTAAAACATGGATACTCTATTTAAATAATCATTCATGACAGGTCACAAAAACCAGTACCAAGAAGGTATGGTTTTGCCACTTCTTTGTGTCTTCAGCAAGTCTTTTAACTTCCCTAATTCTTGGTTGCCTCATCTGTAAAATGAGGACATCTCTCTCATCTATAATGATGATTCGATATATATACAGTATCAAACACATATTAAGGACATAATAAATGATATTATGATTACCAATCTGATGTTTTATATTCAAAAGATTGAATTGTCTTAAAGAAGAACTAATGAAATATTTATGCATTATTCACAAACAATATAATGCTCATTTCTTGTTTTGTTTAATTCTATTGGTGCTCTCCTCATTTAACATAGATAATGAATATCATATCATTTATATTTCTTACTATTCATGTATGGGAAATTATTATTTCAGAGTAATTGTTTTAGGTGGAGAAACAGAGGACCAGGCATCAAGAAAGCTGGGCTGTGATCCTAGCTCTGGGGCTTTCTGACTGAGGTTATCAGTTAGGATTCTTTCAGCTACAAGTAACAGAAATCCAGCTAAAAGTCCCTTTAACAATAAGATTCGCATCTCATTTAACAAGAAGTTTCAAGGTAGGACAGTTCTAGAGCTGGTTAATTCAGAGTTCAATACAGTTATCAAAGTCCCAGGTACTTTCCATCTTTTCCTGGATAGGTCTCTGATATCTCCAGCATGTTGGTGAAATCTCTTAATGGTGGCAAATTGGCCGTCATGGCTCAAGGCACAGCAGGTAGACACAGCAAAATTGGGAGTCATTTCCACCCAGTGTCAACTTTTTATCAGAAGGAACACCTTTCCCCAAAAGCCTCTCTGCAGACTTCTCTCCCTTCTTCATTGCCTAGATCTGGGCCTGTCCTCCATCCAATCCAGGCAACTCATGTAGACTACTCACCGTTCCTGCATGGTGCTGGGCCAGGGCCCATCTTCCCTGAAAAAATTGCCAACTGAAACCCAATTAAAATCACGTTCTGTAAGCAAGGAATGGATGTTGGGTAAGGCAACCAATGGTGTTGGTCACTCTGTGTCACCTTGGCCAAGCCTTTCAGACTACCTGGATTTCATTTGTCTATAAAAGAGATGTTATATATTTAGTGCTTTTAAGTGTACTGTACACTGGGTATTGTGTATGTATTATTCAGCTAATCTTCACAAGGACCCTATTGTATAAATTCTATTATCCCTAATTTTATAGATGGGAAAAATGTTTAAATGATTCATTCACAGTCACAAGCTAATCAGTATCTCAGGGAATTATAGATCCTTTTCTAGCTCTAAAATTCCAGAATTACATAAATTAACTTACTTTTTTTTTTTTTTGCAAAAGCAAATTCATACAAGATTTGGTAAGTCATGGAGCAGTTTGCTTAATAATGTTTCAATATAATTTCCTCCAGGAATTCTATGATGAATGGCCAGTCAAGCTTGGAGAAGTCGAGCCTTATAAAGGCCCAAAGACACCAGATGGCCGTGTAAGTGCAAACATCTTCCCTGTTGATGTCTGTGTGTGGTATCAGGTGCTAAAACTAAGAGGGGCGGAGCATAGAGGAATGAGCCTCAGCCTGGGGAAGCCTGGGTTCTAGTCCTGTGACTTTCTGTGGGACCCTGGAATGGCAGGGAGAGCACTGTACAGGGAGTCTCAGGTCCAGGTCCCAGCTCTGCTTCTAGCTATCTGGGTGGGCCTTGCCTTAACTCACTGTTTAACCTCTCCAGTTCCTTTTCTGTAAAGCTCGGGCTTGGCAGATCACTGGTTCTCAGTAGGGAGGGAATGCATCAGAGCCACCCACCCGCACAGCTCTTTAAATATGTATGCATGTACCCAGGCCTCTCTCTACAGACTGGCTGAATTGGAATCTCCAAGGAGGGGTTGGGTTGGATTTACTTTTCCCTTTGGCTGCAAGCTTCACGAGTGCAGGAACTGTGTTTGTTTTCTTCGCTACTGTACATTCCCAGCACACGAGAAAGGGAAAGTACTGGGATGGAAGGTGTCCAGGCCACAGGTTCTTCATTGTCTCCATGAACAGGGACAAGTTCTCAAGTCCATTCCAGCTTTGACAATATAAAGTAGAATTCTATTTCTGAGCCACCTATTTAGATACACCAGTGTTGTAAGGGGGTTATGACTCATTCTACAGCTGGGAAGTGGAAGTATTAACTGAGGTTAAGAAATTATATGATTTATTTGAGAAAACTTATTAATATTGGGTACTTTTGGACAACAGAAAGGAAATCAGTTTAAAAACAGTCTTGCTGGTGAATTGATAGCAAAGATTCTCCCCAAAAGCTGGTTGATTGAATTCTACTTTTTAAAAACTATATTTTGTTAAACAGCCTATATTGCGTGTAAACAAACAGCTAACAATAGTTCTGGTTTTATTATGAGCTTATAATAAGGACATATGTAGTTTGGAGATTTATGTTATACAGAAAACTATGGTTGGGAAATTAAAACATCATCTGTTTCTAAGAGTTATGAAAAGAGGTTTTAAAGGTGCAAGTTCTTAAAACAAAAATGTTTTCTTTGAGAAATAAGATTATTATTCTCCTCTTTCTCTCATAGGAAATCATCTTTTATAAAGTCATTGATTACATCTTACATGGGAAGGAAGAGATCAAAGTGATTCCGTGAGTGCTGTCATGAAGCAGCTGCATGAGATGCAACTTTATTTTTGTACACAGCTCATCTATCCGCGTAGCAATGATTTTCTTTCTTCTAATCTTCCTAAAGGGCGCCTCCTGCAGACCACTGGACTCTTGTTAGCGGATTGCCAACATATGTTGCTGAAAATGGACTTGTGAGTTATTGAATAAATTCAAATTCTAAATAACATAGCAATTAATTAATTAATTAATAGCTAAGAGATAAAAAACAACTGTGAAAGCACAAAAAAATACACCAGGTAAGGGTGAGATGACCTCTTTCTTTGGCCTAGAACATAGAGAAGAATTTTGGCATTTGAATGCAAGTTAACTGGAGACTTCTCAACTCTGAGCAAAAATATTTAATCAACGTAAGAAAGATCCATCCACCCCTCAACTTCTTATTCTGCAACTGCATGAATTTCAGATGTTCTTTGGAAATCAATGATGTGATTCTTACTGGGTTTAATTCTACCCAAGTACAGTTACTTCGGCCAATTCTCTTGAGGCTTGGAAAATTACTGACGAAAGAGAAACCTATATAATGGAAAAGTTAAACAAAATCTAGGTAGTTAGTGTTTCCTTTTATTTTCACAAATTTACCTCTGCTAAAAGTGCAAATTTTGCTGGGTTTGTATGGTGACAGAATGAGGAAAATTCTGTGCGTGGCTAAAGGGGAAGATTTATATTGGGGATGCTTTCCTTTGTGGTTTCAGACAGGAAGCCTAAACCCTGGGCTCAGTGGCTTCGGAAACATGGCTACAGCTGCTCTAGGTTACACATTCCCTTCACCCCAGAGTGGAGGCATGCCAAAGGGGAAAACAGAAAAAGAGAAAAGAAAAGCAATTGTATATCTTTTAGAAATAAATGGCAATATAGATGTACGAATATCATGTTTTCAAAATTGCTCTAAAATATTGAAACATTTTAAAAATAGCATTCTTGACTTGATAGTGATGTGTGGTAATGAACAAAACATTCAGATTCATTCCTAACTGAACCCTTGGGCCCAAGGATTTTTCAGCCACCCTAAGTCAGCCGAATAGTTTGACCATTTGTCCCCAGTCTTTGATCCCCTGACAGACTGTCTACTAGACCCTTGTTTGGAGCTTTTATCAAGTTCGATATCCCCAAAGCTGTTGCAACCAGAATGAAGGACCATGTCTCAATTTTAAGACACCTAATCTCAGCAATTCGTTTCCCCCAAATTAATTTGCAGAAAGTTAAATTGCCAAAAGCCAACTCATTGAGTGGCTAATTTGCTTAATAATCAATTTACCATATAACCAACTTCCAAGTGACCAGGTCACAAAGTCGTTGTGGATTTTTTCCAAGTTTTGGTGTACAGATTCACTGCAAAGCAACCACGTTTCATGTCTCGGGACTTGCCCTTGGGCCTGCCCCTGCTTTTTCCCTGCTGTTGGTGGCCCAAGACTTATGGCAAGCTATTGCAAATCTGGCTTAAGGTATTTGTCACAAAATTTCTCATTGGACAGATGAATATTCCCAAAGTGATTTTCAGAGAATTGACCTTGAGCTGTGTCCTGGGGATCCATATAAGGTGAACATACACCCGTTTGCCTGGGACATCTCCTGTTTTCACCTGTTGTCCTGGTGAGTTATTAATCTTCCCTTTCACTCTCATAATGTCACTCTACATTATGGACTTACAAAAGGCAGGACCTATGCAACACATGCATGTTTTGAGTGTTGAATAGAGTTTCTTAACAGAGGCATTATTGAAATTTGGGGTCAGAGAATTCTTTATTTAGGAGAGCTGTCCTGTGCATTATAGGACATTCAGCATCATCCTGGCCTCTGCTAACGATATGCCGGTAGCAACTCCTAAGTATGAGAAACAAAGTTGTTTCCAGTCACTGCCAAATGTTCCCCGGAGGGCAAAATTGCCATGGTCGCAAGTCACTGGTCAAGAAAATGATATCAAAACATTTTGGCAAACCTAGCCAGAGTAAAACCACTCCCAGGGGACCTGCTGTGATAAGGCAATGCAGTTGCAGTGAGCAGAGTAAAAGGCTAAAACGCAGGAATCCTTGGTTGCTTGTCTTGGTCCTGACATTGACTTTGGGCTAATCCCTTAACTTCTCTGGGTCTTAATGTTCTCATCTGTAAAATGAGGGTTTTGGCCCAATTATTTAAGAGATGGGAGTTCAAAAAATTTTAAATATTGTTTTCTGTATAATAAAAATGATCTTCAATAAAAATGGCAATTGTTTGCTTATGGATAAATATATTCTGTAAATACTCTAAATTGTTTGAACACTTTTCCTTTTAGACGTTTTAAATTTTTTAATTTAAAATCTTTCCCTCCATAACAATTCTGTCACAAACCCTTCTTTATAGAGAGAGAAAGGCAGGCTTTAGGGTGAGCCAGCCAAGCCCATGTCAGTGAGATCAGTAAGAACTCACTGGACTTAGAGAACGTGTGCACGCAGGTCCTCAGAATTAAACAAGCAAATCCCAGATCTGAATGGGGATGACAGACTTCAGTTTTCTGATTTCTTACAGCTGAAAATCTTAAACATTAAAAACAAAATTTTAGTTTCATTTTTAGAATTGGAGGCATTAAATATAGGCTCAAAGTAAGCTGGAATCAAGATGGCATGCCAGTTCTGAGAGAGAGGGAGAGAGAACGGAATACTGAAATAAAAGCTTAAAAGCTTGGACCTCTAAAGCCCTGACTCCTCTGTCAATGCTGTCTAGAGACCTGAAAGCATAGAGTGAAACAGATACTGCTGATGGAAAAGTCAGGAAAGAAGAAAAAGCTTATTTTTGCCTCTTCAAAACACATTTAAAGGACACTCAGCCAATTTATTCGTGTAATTCATTCATATTGGATCATGAAATTAAAGGGAAGGTATAAAAGAATCCTGAAGTTCTTAGGCTGTGTATGTGAATAAAAACTTTGAAATGTTTTTCCCATTTGTTTTGTAAGACCAGCCCAAAAGTGATTGACTTGGTTCAACCACTCTCAGAAAGCACTTATCTCAGGCTGCCTGGGTTGGGTGTGGTGGTGTAGGGGGCCCCACTCAAACCTGCACACATGGCAGCTTGAAGTAGCCCATGCTAGGGGTATTTACACCAGGGCAATTGGCAAGTACTACAACTCTGGGCTTTATACCCCCTACCCGGGAGAGCTGATTCACCAGCACCCTCACTGGAGACCCTTGTTTTCGTTTCATCCTATGAATTTGAATAAACCACTTAACCTCTTTGAGCTTCTATTTCCTCATCCTCAAAAGGAAAGACTTCAACTTAATTTCTGAAGTCCTTTCCAGCCTTCAAATGCTGTGATTTTAAGTATCTTATATAATTTTGATGAGAAGAAAGAGATAGTCTTTTATGAAGACCCATTTGTGTATATAACCAAAGGTGCAGATGATTCACAGTGACCAAAAATGGAATGATTTCTTGTCCTTGCGGGTTTTAATGGAAAGTCTCTGAGTTTCAGTACTTAAAGTGATGTCTCACAGTGAGTCCTTACTTTGCTGTAACTACACACCATCTCGCTTTTCCACCTCCTACCATCCCACATCCCAGATTAGAAATGAGCAGCATTCTCAGCACCACCTCACACCTGCCCCAGCACCACTGCCTTTCTGCTCAGCCTTTTCCTCAACTGGGCCTAACATCTAGTTGCTTTGAATTTAAAAGAGGAATCTGTAAGGCTAGAAGAGTGGGGATAAGTAGAGATCGTGCTGTTGTTCAGTGACTTCATTAGCAGAAGAGATGCCAGCCTCAGTGAGTTGTTAGCAAATCTGGCCCTAGCTAAGGTCCAGTGTGAATAATTTGCCTGTGAGCAGCCAAGAGCTATGTAAGACACTCCCACTCTCAACGCATTTTTTTTCTTATTCTTCTTTGTGGGTTTAAATAGCTTCACCACTGATATTTCAAAAGGATTTTTGTCTCCTCTTGCTCTACAGATATGTAACATGCTGAATGCCCCAGCGGATGGGTACTTCACATTTCAGGTAATTGCGCCCCACGCCACATCTCATCTCTCAGTGTTGGGGGGACAGGGCTGGGAAGGGAGAAGGGAGGGCAGCACTGAGGATGCCCTCCCCAACACCCTGAGTCAGCCTTAGACTCAGATTGTCCAGAGACACATACAGGGCTTGTGTCCCGTTTGCACTGGCTGAGGCAGTGGCCAACAAGTAGCAGATTCTTCACTGAAGAGGAGTCAGAAGAAAAGGATGGGGGAGAAGAAACAAAGAGGCAGAGCACCTGTCATCCTGGCTTTGGGGTAGGGGGTGGGGGCTGCCACTTCCCCATTGTTTCCCACCAGTGGTCATCCAGTGGCAAAACCAGTACCAGCCACATCATGAATGCTCAATGGATGTTCCTCAGAAGAGTGGCTGGCTGGCACAGTCTTATTCTGACTTCAGCCCTTTTAGTGGTTTCCACAGCAGTTCTTCCTTGCAGCTTGTTGCAACTGTTATCAGAAAAAAAACTCATAATGTCTTTGGGGACATCTTGCTGCCAGATTCTTGGTTTTATACTCTCTTCCAGCACTCCAGAGGCCCACTTCCTGGAGCATCCACCTTCACTCACCCCCAGATGAGACCCTGAGCTGATTCCCCTGCATTTCCTGACCCAGTGGATTCCCTTCTCTTCACCACCACATCCTTCTCTGTGGGACTAACCACAGGGCCTGGGGCTCATCTCTCCCCTTCCCAGATTCACCCAGTCCCCCAAAAGGTGAGCCTGTCATCTCTGCAACACTGCCCAATCAGACCAGTAGAGTTAAACTGGCATGATGGCTCCAAAGCCACTTCTTTTGTGCTCTCTGGCACTCATTCTGTGTCCTGTGTTGCCAAGAACCCAGTTAGAGTCCTAATCCCCGTCAGGAACAGAGACTCAGCTGGCGGTCACGTCTGAGGTTTCCTCCGCCAGTCAGGACTGGCAGTGTCCGTCTTTCTGTCTCTCACCCATAGACACACACATACAGCTGCATTTGTGCCTGGATGGAAGAGCTGGTCTCTTTGGAGTACCTCATTAACAGCAGAATCAAACTGGCCTTGGGAGAGCCTGTTCGCTCCCAAGTTTCCCTCGGCTCTCCCTGCTCATCCCTTTGCTCACTGACATGGAAAACACGTAAACACCATATGGTTGCATTTGCTCTCACTCCTTCCTCGTTGCAAACTAAAGTCCATTTGTGACCATCGCTGTGCTCAGCCCTGACCCCTGTATTTATGGCAATTGGGTGCCAGGGATGAACGTGTAGGGAAGAAAAAGAGGGCTATGATTTTCTAAAGTTTCTGAACCATAAGAGTCTAGAAGTAGAACCGTGCTAGTCCAGGAGAAACCTGGGCTGCTCTGGAGCTGTGATGGATCATCTTTGTCTCTGGTGACACTGTGGCCACCGCAGGAGCCAGAGAGGAGGCTGGGGACTTCCCAGGGTAACCTGCTAGTGGTAGGAATTTCCCAGCTCTCTTAGAAATATCAGTGTGGCACCCATGAAAATGTACTTCTTAGACTACAGTGGTGGGAAACTGAACAGTCTGATGGCTGCCGTGCTCTGAAATCCTTAGACGTGTGTGTGCTGAGTTCATGCTTCCCAGGACCTGCCCAGGCAGGGACACCCAAGGCAGGTCCATTCCTGGGAGACACCAGGCTCCTCTGACAGGCAACATTGGCCTAGAAACCCACATCAGCCCTGTGAACTCTTCTAGAACTGCACTGTAGTCTCACACGCTTCCACCCAGCCTTCCACCCATCCCTTTCTCCTTGGCCTGCCATCAGTCCTGCATCATGGTCCCATGCCCCCTCAGGCTCCTCAGGCTCTCTCCCCTTTCACCTTCACAGGCTAAGATTCCACAGAGCAGCCTCAGGGGAGGGTCACCGTCATCCTTTCCAACCCACCACCCTCCTTTTTTTGCTCTGCCTCTCTATTCTCTCTCCGTCTGCTCATGCCCCACCCCTGTTCTCAATATTCTCTTTTGTGTGCAAGAAGTGATGGAAAAGCCAAGGATCTACTAAAGAGAGAAAGTCTGCAAAGACATTGGTTCTCAAACTATGCTCCTTGGGCATGATGTTCTTCTTTTAACATCACAGGAAAAAAGTACATAGAATGTTTGCAGTTTTAAGTTTTTGTCCTATTCATTTTTCTTAAATTCTAGCTTCCTTCTATCATTTATCTGTCAATCTTGCTAACTAGTGGCAAACACAGGAACAGGTAGCAAATGAATATTAATAGAAAACTTGAGAAACAGCTAATCAAGTTCATTTTGGAAGCTTTTAAAAATGTAGGTGGGCACCTGTGGTTGTGAAATTATATTTTTAAAATATTTTTATCTGTTTAGCTTTTCATTTTGAAATAATTTCAGATTTACAAAAAAATGTTGCAAAGATAGTCCTAAGAATTCCTACATGTGCTTGACACAGATTCTCCAAATGTTAACATCTTATATAACCATAGCACAATGATCAAAAACAGGAAATTAATATTTCTATAATACCATTATATAATTTATAGACTATTCAAACCTTGCCAATTTTCCCACTAATGTCCTTTTTCTCCTGGTCCAGAATACATCTTGGATCTCACATTGCATTTAGTAGTTATGCTGTGAAGTTATTTCTGTTATTGTTCTATGTTTTGCTATTGATTTTGTCCCTAATCTATATGATATGAATAAATATAGAAATATTTCACAGTATATTGTGCAAGGACAACCAAGACTACTGAATGCTTTCAAGAACCATTATACACTGCATCTTTTTTCAAACCTTAGACCATTAAGACAAATAAATTGAGGATTGGTTTCTCGGCTTTTCATTTCAAGTATAAAGACTGGATCTTCAATTAATAAATGATTGGCATTGAGCACCTGTTATATGACCAACACTGTCCCAGTAGTTATGTGGAATTTAACAACTTATGAAACAGTCCCTGCCCTATGTTTAGGAAATAGTCTCAGAGACAAAAGTAAACAATTTTGAAACACTTAGAAAATATATAAATGCTAAATTTTGTGGTCTGGGCTATAAATGCTGTTAGAATTCAAAAAAAAAGAAAAGTTCCATATGGGCTGGAAAAATTAGAGAAGGCTTTGTGTCTGCATCCCCTACTAGACTGTTAGTATCTTGAAGTTAGGGCCTATTATTTATTTATCTTTATACCCCAGTAATTAGCACAGTGCCTGGTACATCAGGGGCTTGGGAGATGTTTGCTGAGCTGACTGCATCTTAGCACCCAAGAAAACTACACTAGGTCTTTCAACAGAGAGAATTTACTATCGGGAATTTGTTAAACAGGTGCTGGAGATCAGAAAAAGTGAGAAGGGAACACTGAGCTAGCACAGAGGTAAGAACTACAGGTATCATTTCCACCCTTAGGGATGGGAAAACAGAGGGAAGAGGTCAGGGTTGGTTAGATGCATTGGAGTAGTTGGCCATCTAGTAATGGCTGTCTAGGCTGAGTCATGACGTTCTGAAACAAAGTGAGAGTTGTACATCTAACACCCCACAATTATCCTTTCTCTATATTAAAAATATCCTAAGTGGAGGAAATAGTGCTATCTACAAAAGGGTAGCAGGAGACAGACTTGGGTGATGGAACAGTTTTATATCTTATTCTCGCATGGTTGCATGAACCTATACATGTGATAAATTTGCATAACTACACACACACACATAAGTGCATACACAACTAGTAAAGTCTCAATCAGCTCTGTGGATTATAACAATGTAAATATCCTGGTGGTGATTCTGAACTATATTTACACAAGATGTTACCACTGGAGAAACCTGGGTGACACAGGACCTCTCGGTACAATTTTTTTTTTTTGCAACATACTGTGAATCTTAAATCATTTCAAAATAAAAAGTTTTTAAAATGAACTAAGTGCCTTTTATTGTTTGTAGAAAGGTCCTGTAGATGAAACTGGTTGGGTCATTAAAAACGTCCTGTCTCTGCCTATTGTCAACAAGAAAGAAGACATTGTGGGAGTAGCTACATTTTACAACAGGAAGGATGGAAAAGCTTTTGATGAGTATGATGAACACATTACTGAGGCAAGTGCAATAATAAAATAATGGAGACAAATGAAATTCACAAAATAATAGAGGTTGCATAATTATTTTGTCATTCCAGAATGATATTTTTGAAGGGCAATTAAAAAATGAGTCACACATGTTTGCAATCAGCAAGTTGTCACTCTGTCACTTCTGTTTCCTCACATCGATAAATGGCAGAATTTTCTACCAAAGGGTAAAATTTTGACTTAACCAAAGTTCTTTGCATTTCTAGGAAACTGGTAGAGAAGTGTCTACCTCCTTTCAACCCTTTCTTCTCCACCCTCTGCCTACTTCTGTTTCCTCTCATTCTTGCCCGCATCCCCACACCTCTGCCTGATTTTCAGACCCTACTTTTTACAATGGACAATGGGAATCCCTGTCTTCTTATGAAGTTTTCAAGATGTACCAGTTATAAACAAATGTTGACCCAAATCCTTCATCCCAAGTTATTCTAACAAAATTAGCTAGAAAAAGAAACAAAACTTAAAGTTCTATTATCATTTTCAGAAGCCATGATTATATAACTCTCAATATGTCATAACAATAGGCAAAATTGTTAAATACGCAGTTAGTTTTCATAATTCTCTTCCTTCTCATTCTTCCCCCATGCTACCTTTTTAGTGCTGCTGCTTTCAACTTCTGAAATCTTCCTGTGATAGCCCCCATCTTAAACCTGTTCTAAGATTCTGTATTCACACCAAGGTAGAAATGGCGGATTACAATTTATTGCACCTCAAAAAATTTACATGTACACAAGGGTCCAAGTTTTAAGTTAAAGTAATTAAGATCTAATGGGTAATATTTCAGGCAGCAGTTAACAGGCAGGGAATATGCTTCTAAAATGATCTAGTTTAATATCTTTCAAACTTTAATGTACATAGAAATCACCTGAGCATCTTGCTAAAATACACATTCTGATTCAATAGATCTGGGATGGGGCCGAGATTCTGAATTTTTAACTGATTCCTGGGTAACACAGATGCTCCTTGTCTAAAGACTAAACTTTTAAAAATATGACCTTAACCAATTTTATTATCTGTGACTGATTATTAGTATGTTTCTTCTTAGATTAAAACAAGGAACTGGGTTGTTTGATGGTGAAAGGGAGATGGATTGATAGGAAAGGATGCAGATTTTTGGCCCCCAAATCAATTTTTTTCTGTGACTCTGATTCACCCTTTGTACATTTCAGACTCTCACACAATTTCTTGGATGGTCTCTTTTAAATACGGACACCTATGAGAAAATGAATAAGCTAGAAAACAGAAAGGACATTGCTCAGGAAATGCTCATGAACCAGATCAAAGCCACTCCTGATGAAGTTAAGTCTATTTTGGTAAGTGGGGAATTCAGTCCTTTAGACATTAGTGGGATCTAACCAGTGCATCTGGAATTTGCCTAATTACCCAGCAGTCTGACAAATGAGAAGCAGTAGGTTTAGTCCTGGGGAAGGACCTGGACAGCCCAGTGTATGCCACCTTTACTGGATAGACTGCTTGGTTGCAATCTCACTCTGTTCACTACAGTTCCTGGGTCAGAAGGAGCTGGAGTCGGAACACCGAGATTCAAGTGTTTAGCAAAGAAAAAAAATATTTCTGGGAAAGGAAGTATATCAGTCAGCTATTGCTATAATAATGCTGCATGACAATGACCACCACATCTCAATGGCACAAAAGTCAAGCATCTATCTTTCACTCATGCATTTGTGGTCTGACCAGGCTTTGATTGATCTTGGCTAGGCTTGCTCCAAGCTGTGAGTTGGACCTACTTTTGCTCTCTGTTTCTCTCATCCTTCTTGGGCCAGTGGCTAGCTGGTTGATATTCTTCTCATGGGTGATGACAGAGCAAGAGAACAATTCTAACTGTGCAAGCACATTTCAAGTTTTGCTTGCATCATATTCACAAAAATTTTCAAAGGTCAAAACTAATCACATGGCCAAGACCAATACCAAGGATGAGAGGGTTTATGCTAAAAGTATTCTAATCACCACAAAATGGAGGGAAAATGTCATGTACCTTAATATCTCTACTCCTTTTATTTTCCTAGCATTTAGAGTGTATGTAGCTATGGTTTTGCTTGGGCTTTTTTACTTTCACTTTGATTTTACTGAGTGATTTGAGAGTATTAAATTTTGATTTGAGAGAATAAGATGTTGATGATGAGAAGGTCTGGGTGGATGAAGGGGGATTATGATAAACTAGTAGAAAATATGTAAAATGTAAGATATAAGCCACTCATTTTCCTCTTACTTTCTTTACTACATACAAACAAACCACATCTATTTTTATTTCTTTTAAGACATCTACTGTTACACTTTGGGGGAATAGAGAAATAAATTACATTAGGTTATTTCTTGGAGAAAACTCATGATCAGATGCTATATGTCTTTCTATCCAGAGTGCATCTTTGTCATTGGATTCATTATAGTATATTTTAAATATATATTATTTGCTTTTATAGTAGAAGAATCAAATAGAAATCTTCTTTATAGGAATTTCACTTTTCAATTGCTTTTACATTTTAGAAATTTAAAGAGAAGTTAAATAAAGATATAATTGAAGACTGTGAAGAAAAACAACTTGTCACAATTTTGGTAAGTGCTCTCCATCTATCCTTAATGCCTTTTTAATAAAACATATTAGTCTCAACAAAACAAAACAAAAAAAGAAAACTTATTAGTCTCAATTTTCAGTAAATATTATTTCCTCTTTCCTGTGGCCTTAAAAGGCTAACAAGAATAGAGATTTCTCCCAAAGATTGAGTCACTGATTCCCTGCTCTGCTTCTTCCTTGCCCACTACAGTTCAGTCCACACAGACAAACTACTGCAGTTTCAGACAATAGAGAGATCATGATCTGGTTTATTTCAATGGCTTTGGAATGTACCATGGCCACCCCAAAGAATATGAGTGAGTTAGAATAAAGCATAGCCCCCTCTAGGCACAATTATTCTCTCCTGTCTCTAGCTTTTCTGCTGGACTTAAGGAATTCAACTGTTTTTTGTTTCAACTAGGGCCATCTCTATTATTTCTAGTTGAAATTTACTTCTTCTCAAGTTTATTTATTCTGTCTTTCATTGTGTCTAGCCTACTTTAAAACCATACAATAAGTTCTTAATTTCACAGATTGTCTTTTTGAGTCCTAGGATGTCCAATTAATGTTTTGTTTTAAAGTAGATTTCCACTCTGTATTGAAATTTTTCCTCACTAATTTTATTGTGTAATCTTTTTCTTTATTTTCTTGAATTTATTCATCATAGTTATTTTAATGTCCCCATCTCAATAGGTGAATCACCTATAGGTCTGGTTCTATTGTCTATTTTTCTCTTTGGCTTCAGTCATTTGATAAAACTTCTAGGGGCTCTGGGTGATGCTATCTTCCTGCAAAAGGGGTTTCATTTTCTTCTGATAGGCAAATAGAGTTAGTTTTAGGCCTTGTTAGAGATGGTTTCTTTCAGTCTTGCCCTTGCTCCTACTGTAGGGTCCTCAGCCTTATAGTGTGGGCCTTCTAGTTCACTGTCTGGTTCACGGACACAGATATATAAACCGTGACACTGCCCTGCATAGGGATATTCACAGCGCATGAGCCAAGGGCTCTGGGGAGGTCCGAGGGCCTGATTCTAGTTACAGAAGATGATATCATCAAAGAGATTATAGCCCTGGCACTGAGGTTTGAAGGGAAAGCAGGAGTTGGGCAGCCAGAGACTGATGATGAGGGATTAGAAATGGAGAGATAAAGACATCTTGAGACAAAATTCTAAAACGGTACAGACCAAGGTGCATGTACACAAGGTAGCACATTGTCTTAGGAAGCCAAAGACAACTGACTGTGGCTGGAGCATCAGTGGGCAGTGGAGAGAAGCAGCCTGTGCGAGCTGACACAGAGAGGAGATTAGACTGTGATGTGCCTGGCATGCTGGGAGCTGGGGAGTGACTGATCAGGGACTCAGGGCTTCCCTGTGAGAGCAGTGGGAATGAGCATCCTGGAGGCAGGAGGTCCAGAGTGGGACCCCTTCATAGCCAAGTGGTGGCAGTGTGCTAACGCCTCCTCCAACATCCATTAGCCCTCAGCAGTGTGGTGTCCTGCAGAGAGAAGAAAATTTGTCTTGGAGAGCCAGAGTTCTATTTGTTGGAGCAATAAAATGCCTTCACTTTTTATCAGCCTCCATGTAACAGAGACTTAAAAGCCGTTGTTCTTTAAAACCTGTAATATCTGTATTAGAATATTGTTTTACTGGCTCACCTGTGACCGCCAGTATGAGAAATGGGGAAAAGAGATAAAAGGGTTTTGTAGGGTGTTACAATGGACCATAAATTGAATCATTTCTTATTATCCTTAAAAGATGAAAATAAAGGTGTTAATCAGGTGATATGTAGGAAAAAACATACCCTAATATAAACCATGGATCATAGCTAATAATGCAAATATAATAGTCTTCCTTTAATTGTAAAAAGGTGCCACACTAATGCAAAGTGTTAATAATCGGGGGGAGGAATATAGGAACCCTGTTTTTCTTATATGATTTATTTCTGCAAACCCACAACTTCTCTAATTAAAAAACACATTAAACATTTTAAAAAATGCAAATAAAATTGGGGTTGCTACTTTTTCCTCCCAAATTCTGATTCAGTCCCCAATTTATTGAAATATTGCCTATCTTTTTTTAAAAGCTTCTTGTAGTATGGTATTGCTTCTTAAACCAAACAGCAATGTCAGAAAAGCTATTATCCTTCTCATTTTACAGATGAGAATACTTAGGCTCATTCAAGCTTGGAGATGTACCTAATCAGAACCTAGAACTGAACACTTGTTTCCTTACTCCAAGCCATTGCTTTGCAAGAAAACCCCTGTCTAAAGTGAATAGTCTGAGGTGGCATTGGTGAGGAGAGAGCAACGAAGGCATTGGGAAGCCCAGAGAGTATGAGAAGGGCCAAAGGCGTGAGGGGCCAGCCCTTTCTCAGGGGTAGAGATCTGAAACTATAAGTTTGTTTAAAGTTGCCAAATACTTTTTGATGCTTCAATTTGTTTAAATAAAGTATAAACTATCCCCTGGGAAACCTCAAACTTACTGAAGTAAGTAACCTGTCTTCCCTTTACTTTTATGTTCTCTTTAGTTGTAAGGACATAATATGAACCTATTGAACTGAATTGTGCTGCAGAGTCATCTGGTCAACCCACATAACCATTGCTAGCTCTAGCAATGTTCTAATCCCAGTTCAGCTGACTACACAACCCCTCCAGTCTCTCCTTGTTTAATCCCTCCAGTCTACCTTCAGGTGTTCAGTTTCTCCCATGGCATCTTGCATTTGATGTGATTATTCTAACCTTTCCTTTTTCAATGTTCAATCTCAATAAGTTTTAGTTTTTTAAGAATGAGACCCATACTTTTATTTTCTACAGCCATGACAATACTCATGTTGTAAGTTCACTGTTTTTTTTTCACACAGTCTGAAATTCTTAATAAGGTGTAGATTAATGAGATGTGGAACATTCATTCATTCAACAAACATTTACCACCATTGGACAGGCACTGCAGAGCTTTGTGATATGGCTGCAAATAAGACAAATATGCTCTTTGTGGACCTCACAGTCTAGTGGGAAAGACCACCACTGAACAAGTAAAGAAAATGTGATAAAAGTGAATCTATGTTTACTGAATATTTCTTGAATAGGAAAAAGGAAAAAGGAAAAGTAGAGTACTGAAGAGTGGATAAGGCTATATAAAATATAAAACCATAAAAATCATAGAAAGAAAAAAGCACTAGAGTGGCATTTAGAATTGAATCCTATCTCTTTGAATGTTTCCTAATATAGCTGTGTCTCAGCTGTAAAATGGGGATAACTTTTCAGGTTTGTTGTGAGTATAACATATACAAACTGCACAACCCAGTGCCTGGCACATGGGGACTCAGTGAATTGTACATTTTATTCATGTATCATTATTTTGTTTTACACCAAATGTTGGACATGTGGGAGTAAAGGGGGAAAGGGTGAACATAATCTGCAACGGTCCATCCTTGTTTTAACAGAAAGAAGACTTGCCAGACCCAAAGGAAGCAGAACTGTATGAATTCCGTTTCAGTGACTTCCCCATTACAGAGCATGGGTTGATTAAGTGTGGACTACGACTGTTTTTTGAAATAAATGTGGTGGAGAAATTCAAAGTACCTGTAGAGGTCAGATAGTATTTAACTTATTTAAAATAGCATGTGATTCTGCTGTATTGCACTAATATTTTATGTAGGCTGAGAGGTTAACTTCACTTTGGATTTTAAATTAGTGTTAACTTTGTAAATATATCTGCTTAAACCCTGTAAACAAGACCACCACATCTTTTTCGATAAGATTGTCAAAGACCTTCTAACCTTTAGAATTCTATTCCAAAGTCTGAATGGTGTTGTCTTCTGGTGACAGGTTCTTACCCGATGGATGTACACCGTGAGAAAAGGGTACCGTTCTGTCACTTACCACAACTGGCGCCATGGATTCAACGTAGGGCAGACCATGTTTACTTTGCTGATGGTAAGTAAAGAACATTGTAACTAATTGTAAACCTGCAAAATTTCCACTGAGTGTGGTGAGAATCAGATGGAATCCATCATTACAGGCACAAATGCATAAACTCCAACCCCTCTGCATATGATCCAAGGGTATATCCCTGGATCACTGAGGATGGGCCTTATCACTCTGACATTCAAATACTTGCCTCCTTAGAGGAAAATTCAAGTCCCCCATGTGTTTTGTAATTGCCCAGACTGAGCTTCAATATTCATCAGAAATAAAGCCAACTTGCTCTAAAAACATGGTGGATCCTCTTCTCCATTGCAAACAGGCTTCACTATGCATCATGTAGAGATATGTTGTTAATGCAAGTAAATACCTGTATTTTTTAGACAGGAAGACTGAAGAAATACTACACAGATCTTGAAGTCTTCGCCATGCTTGCTGCTGCTTTCTGCCATGACATTGACCACAGAGGCACCAATAATTTGTATCAGATGAAGTAAGTGCACACATGTGGTAATGCTGACATGTACTGGTAGAAGGGTTTAGACGCCTAGGGGAGAAGAAAGCTGAGACTTTAGCTGAGTCAATTCTCTTTGTCATGTTCAAGACTCTCAGAGTCATGTTCTGTTCCTCCTGTCCTTTGGCCCACATGTTAATATAAGCTCTTTCTCCCTGGGTGTTTGGAACCTCCCTTTCCTTTAGGTTTCTATTTTCAAACATGTCCCTGCCTCATTTAAATATATCTTCACTTTTTCTTTTTTTAAAAAAATTTTAATCAAAATATTGGATTCTTATATAAAGTGCAAAACATGCATTAATTGTGGGATTAATGTATTTTACACTGTGTACACCTGTGTAACACTGTCCAGCTCAAACTAGAGGGCGTTTCATCCTGGGCTTACTGGATTTCACTCTTCCAGTCCTTGTGCTTCTACCAAACTCTCCTTTGCTGACCCTCCATCTTAACATCAATGCCATCTTCCTCTCTTGCCCCAGGGTAGGAGGCACAGTGATAAAGGCTTAAGCTCTGGGCTCAGACAGATCTGAATTCCCTGAGTTCACAAGTTATTTAAATTTGCTAAGCCTCATCGGCAAAATAAGAATTATAATAACAGAACTTAACACTTAAGGTTGTTGTAAATATTTAATGAGATCGTGTATATAAAGCACTCAGTGCATGATAGGCTCTTGGCAGTTAATAAATACTAGGGTTGATGATGATGATGATGATGATGTCATCATCGGCTTTCCTCAAAATTCACCAACAATACTCATGGCCAGTCTAGCTCCTTGATAATAGATTTAAGATGCTGTCTCCCTGAGCCACACTGCATTCTCATTTCCTACACACAACCTATCCCTCTCCAGAGGTAGTGAGACTTTCTGCAGAGAACAGGCTTCTAAGTCTTGGTTTGTGAGGTTCAACTGCCTCCTCGCTGAGGGACCTTGAACAAGTCTGTTAATCTATTTGAGATTCAATTTCCTTAGCTATAAAATGGATATAATGTTGACCTCTCAAGATTTTTGTAAGAATTAAATGAAATTTTTTGTGTAAAGCTATACAATAGGTGCTCAAGAACAATTTATTCAGTGAATGAGAAACACCTTGTAAACAGTGACTTCTCACCTTCAGCAACTGTACTTGTCAGGCTTTGGTGTGAAAGGAGGTTCTCCAGCCAGTGTTGAGCAAGGGAAGTCTTCATCTCTAGAGGTCCTAACATACGCTATAATTCCACACTCCCTCAATGCCAAATCTCCTGATAGTCACTGAAGCTCTTGTCTCCCTCCTGATTAGTTCCATACCAAAGGAACTAACATTTATTGAGCATCTATTGGGTACTAAAGAGTAGCCTAAAACTTTATGTCCAAGGCCTCATTTTTCCCTTGCAAACAGCTCAGTATCTCTTAATTTAGAATTAACAGTTACACCTCCTGAATATATGTGACTGCTGTAAGAGCTTACAATCTAGGACCCTTTACAATATGCCCCAACCAGATAACCCATGCTCTCAACTTTAGTTCACAATAGTTTTTATATTATAGTTAGTCCTATATGATTGAGGCATAATAATATTTGTCTTTTTGTTCTGTATGTTGAATGAAACGTTTGACATTTCATTCAACATACAGCTCTTAAGGTTCATTCACCTAGTTGCATGCCTCACAACTCCATTCCTTCTTGCCCGCTGCTCAGTAGTCCACTGTATGTATACACCATAGTTCCCCTTCCATTCCTCAGTTGTTGTTCCCTTAGGCCACCTCCATCCATTGTGGATCAAGAACACTGCCGCCAGAAACAGCAGTGTGCAGATGTCCATTTGTGTCCCCACACTCAGCTCCTCCAGGTATATTCTGAGCAATGGGGTTTCAGAATCATATGGCAAACCCACCCCTAGCCTCCTGTGGAACCACCACACTCACTCCAAGGGGCTGCTCCTCTCAATTTCCTAATGAAGATGAATAGGTACATCTCTTTCTCTGCATTTTCTCTAGCACTTTTTTCTCTCTGTTCATACTTAAAACAGTTTCATTCACACATCGTACAATCCAACCTAAGTATAAAGACATGCCTTCACCACCATACTCTATCTAAAGACATTTCCTTTTCTTCTACAAAGAATCCACACCTCTTTCCCAATTCACCTACCTGCTGACATTTAGTTTTGGCATAATGCCTTTGTTACATTCAGTGGAAGCATATTACAATGTTAGTACTGACTATCGACTCTAGCTACATTGATTATACTTTTTCCCATATACCATCTATTTTCAACACCCTGCAATATTGACATTCATTTGTTCTCCCTTATGCAAAAGCATTTTTTAATTTGTACATTTAATCACCATCATTATACACTCTAGGTTTTCCTAAATTATACCGTCTTATTCTTTATCCTCTAACTTTGCTTCTGATTTCATCCATGATCCCAACCCTTCTCCCTCCATCATACTTACATTCAGCTTCATTCAGTGTATTTATATTATTGTACTACAATCAGGTAGTATTGTGCTATCTATTTCTGAATTTTTACAATCAGTCCTGTTGTACAATCTGTATCCCTTCAGCACCAATTACCCAATCTACCTTATTTCTATCCCCTGATAACCTATGTTCTTACCTTCAATTCTCCAAGTTCACTCATTAATGTTAGTTCATATTGTGAGACCATACAGTATTTGTCCTTTTGTTTCTGACTAATTTCACTCAGCATAATATCTTCAAGGTCCATCCACATTGCTACATGCTTCATGACTTTATTCTGTCTTGCAGCTGCATAATATTCCATCATATGTATATACCACAGCTTCTTTAGCCACTCATCTGTTGGCGGACATTTGGGCTGTTTCCATGTCTTGGCAATTGTAAATAATCCTGTTATAAACATTGGCGTGCAAATGTCCGTTTGTGTCCTTGCCCTCATATCCTCTGAATATATACCTAGCAATGGTATTGCTGGATCATATGACAATTCTATATTTAGCTTCCTGAGTAACCTCCAAACTGCCTTCCAGAGCAATTATACAATTTTGCATTCCCACCAACAGTGGATAAGTGAGCTTCTTTCTTCATATCCTCTCCAACACTTGTTGTTTTCTGTTTGTTTTTTTTTATAATGTCTATTCTCATGGGTGTAAGATGATATCTCATGTTGATTTTGATTTGCATTTCCCTAATAACCAGTGGAGTTGAACATCTTTTCATGTACCTTTTAACAATTTGTATTTCCTCTTCTGAGAAATGTCTGTTCATGTCTTTTGCCCATTGTGTAATTTGGGTTGTTTGTCTTTTTGCTGTTGAGTTGAAGAATCTCTTTATATATTCTGGATACTAAACCCTTATTGGCTATGTGGTTTCCAAATATTGTCTTCCATTGCGTGAGCTGCCTTTTACTTTCATGACAAAGTTTTTTTGATGCACTAAAGTGTTTAATTTTAAGGAGTTCCCATTTCTCTATTACTTTCCTCAATGCTTATGCTTTGGGAGTAAGGTCTAGGAAACTGCCTCCTATTACAAGTTTTATATTTCTCTACATTTTCTTCTAAAAGTTTTATTGTCTTAGCTCTTTGATCCATTTTGTGTTAATTTTTGTATAGAATGTGAGATATAGATCCTCTTTCATTCTTTTGCATATGGATATCCAGTTCTCCAAGCACCATTTATTGAAGGCCGCTCTGTCCCAGGTGAATTGGCTTGACTGCCTTATCAAAGATCAGTTGTCCATAGATAAGAGGGTCTATAACTGAACACTCCATTTTGATTCCATTGGTCAGTATATCTATCTTGATGCCAGTACCATGCTGTTTCAACCACTGTAGCTTCATAATATGTTTTAAAGTAAGGTTGTGACACCTCGCACTTCATTTTTCTTTCTCAAGATATTTTTAGCTATTCAGGGCACACTGACTTTGTAATTAAATTTGGTTATTGATTTTTCTATTTCTACAAAGTAAGCTGTTGAAGATTTTAATTGGTATTGCATTGAATCTATAAATCAATTTGAGGAGAATTGACAGGTTAGCTATATTTATTTAGTCTTCCAATCCATGAACACAGTATACCCCTTCCGTTATTTGGGTCTTCCACGATTTCTTTTAGCAATTTCTCGTAGTTTCCTATGTTTAGGTCTTTTGTATCCTTAGTTAAATTTATTTCTAAATATTTGATTCCTTTCATTGTTGTTGTAAATGGAATTTTTTTCTTGATTTCCTCCTCAGATTGCTCATTATTAGCATATAGAAACACTACTGATTATTGGGTGTTGATCTTGTATCCTGCCACCTTGCTGTACTCATTTATTAGCTCTAGTAGCTTTGCTGTGGATTTTTGGGGGAATTTTTGACATATAGTATCATATCATGTGCAGACAGTGAGAGTTTTACTTCTTCCTTTCCAATTTGGTTGCATTTTATTTCTTTTTCTTGTCTAATTGCTCTGGCTAGAACTTCCAGCACAATAATATTGAATGACAGTGGAGACAGAGGACATCCTTGTCTTCTTCCTGATCTTAGAGCAAAAGCTTTCAGTATTTTCCCACTGAGGATGATGTTAGCTGTGGGTTTTTCATATATTCCCTTTATCAGGTTGTGGAAGTTCCCTTCTATTCCTCTCCTTTGAAGTGTTTTCATCAAGAAAGGATGTTGAATTTTGTCAAATGCCTTTTCTGCATCAATTGAGATGATCATGTGGTTTTTCACTTTGATTTGTTGATGTTGTGTATTACATTAATTGATTTTCTTGTGTTGAACCATCCTTGCATACCTGGAATAAATCCCACTTGGTCATGGTGTATAATTCTTTTAATGTGTTGTTGGATTTGATTTGCAAGTATTTTGTTGAGGATTTTTGCATTGTAGTCATTAGCGAGATTGGTCTGTAATTTTCTTTTCTTGTAGTATCTTTGTCTGGCTTTGGTCTGAGGGTGATGTTTTCTTCATAGAATGAGTTAGGTAGCTTTCCTTCCTCTTCAATTTTTTGAAGAGTTTGAGCAGGATTGGTACTAATTCTTTCTTGAATGCTTGGTAAGATTCACATGTGGAGCCATCTGGTCCTGGACTTTTCTTTTTTGGGAGCTTCTTGATGACTGATTCAATCTCTTTACTTGTGATTGGTTTGTTGAGATCATCTATTTCTTCTGGAGTCAATGTTGGTTGTCCATGCCTTTCTAGGAAGTTGTCCATTTCATTTGCATTGAATGGTTTATTAGCAAATAGTCGCTCATAGTATCCTCTCATTACCTCCTTTATTTCTTCAAGGCCAGTGGTTATGTCTCCTCTTCCATTTCTGATTTTAGTTATTTGCATTCTCCCTCTTTTTCTTCTTGTTAACCTTGCTAAAAGGGTCCATCAATTTTATTGATTTTCTCAAAGAACCAACTTCTGGTTTTGTTGATTTTCTTGATTCTTTTCAAGTTCTCAATTTCATTTATTTCTGCTCTGATCTTTGTTATTTCTTTCCTTTTGCTTGCTTTGGGATTAGTTTGCTTTTCTTTCTCTAGTTCTTCCAAGTGAAGAGTTAATTCCTCGATAGTTGCTCTTTCTTCTTTTTTAAATATAGGCATGTAAGGCAATAAATTTCTCTCGGCACTGCCTTTGCTGCATCCCATAAATTTTGATATGTTGTGTTTTCATTTTCATTTTCCTCAAGAAATTTACTGATTTCTCTTGTAATTTCTCCTTAGACTGGTTGTTTAAGACTATGTTGTTTAGCCTGCATTTATTTATGAATTTTCTTGCCCTCTGCCTGTTATGGATTTCCAACTTCATTCCATTATGATCTAAAAGAGTGTTTTTATGATTTTAATCCTTTTAAATTTATTGAAATTTACTTTGTGACCCAGCATATGGTCTACCCTTGAGAATGATCCATGAGCACTTGAGAAAAAATGTGTATCCTACTGTTGTGGGATGTAATATTCTATAAATGTCTGTTAAGTCTAGTTCATTTTTTATTATTCAAATTGTTGATCCTCTGTCTTAATGTTCCATCCATTGATGAGAGTGGGGAATTGAAGTCTCCAACTATTATAGTAGAGGTGTCTATTTCTCCCTTCAGTGCTGTCAGTGTTTGCCTCATGTACTTTGGAGCACTCTGGCTCGGTGCATAAATATTTATGATTCTTATGTCTTCTTGTTGAATTGTTCCTTTTATTAATACATAGTGTCCTTCTTTGTCTTTTTTTTTTTTTTTTTTTTTTTGCATGGGTAGACACTGGGAATCGAACCCAGGTCTCCAGCGTGGCAGGCGAGAACTCTGCCTGCTGAGCCACCATGGCCTGCCCCTTCTATATCTTTTTAAATTGCTTTACATGTGAGGTCTGATTTGTTGGATATTGGTATAGCTACTTCTGCTCTTTTCTGATTGTTGTTTGCATGGAATTCTTTTCCCAACCTTTCACTTTCAACCTATTTTTGTCCTTGGATCTAAAATGAGTCTAGATAGCGTATAGATGGGTCCTGTTTTTTAGTCCATTCTCCCAGTCTATGTCTTTTGATTGGGAGTTTAATCCATTAACATTCAGTATTATTACTAAATGTGTTATTATTGTAAAGGCAGTACTTTCTTCTACCATTTTGCCTTTTGGGTTTTATATATGATATCTATTTTTTTTCTTTTTACCTTTACTGATAATCTTCATTTCTATACTCTTCTCCAGACCTCTCTCCTCCCTTTTCCTAACTGCCTGTACTGCTCCCTTTACTGTTTCTTGTAGGGCCAGTCTCTTGGTCACAAATTCTCTCAGTGATTCTCTGAAAATGTTTTAATCTCTTCCTCATATATATATATTTTTTTGCATGGGTGTGCACTGGGATTCGAACCCAGTTCTCTGGCATGGCAGGCAAGAATTCTGCCACTGAGCCACCATCACACCACCCTCCCTCATTCTTGAAGGACAGTTTTACTGAATATGGAATTCCTGGTTGGCAGTTTTTCTTTTAGAATTTTAAATATATCATACCACTGCCTTCTCGCCTCCGTGGTTTCTGTTCAGAAATCCACAGATAGTCTTATTGGGCTTCCCTTGTATGTGATGGATTGCTTTTCTCGTGCTGCTTTCAAAATTCTCTCTTTCTCTTTGACATCTGACAATTTGATTAGTAAGTGTCTTGGAGTATGTCTATTTAGATCGATTCTGTTTGGAGTACGCTGTACTTCTTGGATCTGTAATTTCATGTCTTTTATAAGAGTTGGGAAATTTTCAGTGATAATTTCCTCCATTATTCTTTCTCCTCCTTTTCCCTTCTCTTCTCCTTCTGGGACACCCACAACACGTATATTCATGTGCTTCATGTTGTCATTCAATTCCCTGAGTCCCTGCTCATATTTTTCCATTCTTTTCGTTATCTTTTCTTTTGTGTGTAGGATTTCAGATATCCTCTCTTCTAGTTCACTGTCTCTTCAAATCTACTGGTGTAGGTCTTCATTGTTTTTTTTCATCTCTTCTCTTTTGCCTTTCATTCCCATAAGTTCCATGATTTGTTTTTTCAGACTTGCATATGTGGAGCCTTTTTTTTTTTTTTTTTTTTGAGGATGATCTCCTCAGATATCATAGACCCCAGTCATATTTTTCCAGACCAGCCCGGCTACCTTTCAGGAGGAAAGAGTCACCTGCATCAGTTTTCCCTGAGGGTGAGACCCAGCAGGTTGACAGACTCTCCTGTGAATCCTCTGGACTCTGCTTTTCCTGTCCTGCCCAGCCAGTGGCGCTTTCTGCCTGTGGCTTCCCACCAGTGTAAAGTGATGTGGTACATTTAACTTCAGCAGACTGTCCCTGCCAGGGCGTGGTTGAGACAGAGGTGAGGTAGTAGGGTGGCTTTAATTGCTTCAGTTTCCCAGTCCCTGGAGCCTGAACTCCTTGAAGGAGGAATTCCACCTGAGCTGGGCCCCACCTTTCTCTTGGGGAACGTACAGCCTTTAGGGAATTAACTCCTTTCACCTGACTAGTTACTTTGTCTCCCAGACAAGCTTAATTCCGCCCTTGCCTGGGGCAGTGCTGGAGCCTGAGAAGGCTTCCAGTTCTATCTAATGAGCTGTACAGTAGTAGAAATAAAGCAAAAAAAAAGCACTTTTTCAGAGTGGGAAACTCCTCCTCAGGTTTGTCAATGAATAGCTTAAGTTGGTACATGATTCTATGTATCTCAGGTTTATGGCCCCCTTTTTTAGGGTCCAGCCCTTTTCTAGTATTTTGTGCTGTCTGACCCAAAAAGCTTTTTTTTTTTTTTTTTCCCCTGTCAGCTTTGCCCTCTTCTCCACCAGGGCAAAAACTCCTAGTACCTCTAGCACTTATTCCAGGTTTATATGGGCTAGAGCCCTATTTTCAATAGTTAAAATTTGTTCCACAATTGGAGCTTGGTTGAGCTAAGCCCTCACTGCTAGTAAAGTCTGTGTCCTTTTCCCTCCCGGAACCAGCCTGCCGTGCCCATGGGGGAGGGGCGCTGGCCTCCGTGGCTTGGGGGACTTGCAGTTCTGTGTGGGGTCTCAGCCAGTCCAACTGGTCCAGACTGTTGCATGCTGTGTGTTTGGGCACTGAAGTAGCCCCAGCACTTGCTCTGTACTGTTCCTGGCTATTTATTAGGTGTTCTGGAGGACAAACTAAATCCCACACCTCGCTAAGCCATCATCTTACCCTGCCTTTCCAACTGGCAGTCTTTCTGCACACTGTTCTTCAATAACAATTCTTGATGACTCTCTTTATGTACCACGACTGTTAGAAGAACTGCTCAGGGAATACATAAAGATATTGAGCAATTACATTGGCAAATGCAGTTAACAAAAAGTTTTAATAAGACTGGATTATTAAAAAGAGAATAAAGAAAAAAGGACAGTGCGATGGTGGCTCAGTGGCAGAATCCCCACCTGCCATGCCAGAGACCCGGGTTCTATTCCCGGTGCCTGCCCATGTGAAAAAAAAAGACTAGATTATTGCTCTCATCCTAATGGTACCAATCCAACTATTATGGAATGACCTTAAGTTATCAGGACACAGGTGCTTCTACTTCCTGGGTTGACCTATTGCCCCTGGTCTGATTACTCGTCTCCAAAATATCTGAATCCTTGGTTCTGTTTTCCACCCTAATCACCCAACCTTAGACAATGCCCTCTGATAACACCTTAAAAACCTCACTGTTTTCAATATTCCCTGAGTTCTTTTATTCTCTTTCTTTGTTTACTTCATTTTTCTATTGTCTTCTGTTTCTTTCTATAATATGTTCATAGATTTCTATTCTTCTTTCATCCCCTTTTTCTTGTTTAGCTCTTTGGTTCTCTTGTCTTGTCAGTGTTGTGCCTGGGGAAATGTATTTTCAGAAAAAATCTGAAGAATTTTAGAATTTATCTCATCTAGTCCCCCACCCAAAGTAGGACTCTCCTGTATTGTATTTGTTCCTTCTGTCCTCTAACCTACATTTGATTATTTTCACTAATGGAGAGTCCACTTGCTCACAAGGCAGATCATTCTATTGTTAGGTGATTCTAATGGTTGGCTATTCTTTATATTGACCTAAAATTGGTCTCCCTATAACTTCTATCTATTTGTCCTAGTTTAAGTCTCTGGACCTGCTAGAGTAAATATAATTTCTCATCCACAGGCTATTCCTTCATATATTAAGGAGAATTATCATGACTCCTCACCAAAATATTCTTTTTTCTTGGTTGAATGCACCAAGTTATTTTGATCTTTTCTTATATGACTTTTCTTTTTTTTCTTTTTTTTTTTGCATAGGCAGGTACTGGAAATCGAATCCATGTCTCCAGCATGGCAGGCAAGAACTCTGCCTGCTGAGCCACCGTGGCCTGCCCTTATATGACATTTTCCACACATTTAATCTTATTTGTTATTCTTTTCTGAACCCATTCGAGTGTTTTCATGTCATTCCTAAAATATGGGTCTTGGCATTTGATACAATAATCTAGACATGGCCTGAACTACTTTGTACTTAACCCTAATCAAACTTTGTCTTCTTAATTTGAGTCTTTATTGTACTTTTAATTGAAATCTCCATTTAAGCCACATTCTGTTAACCAAATAATTATTTTTTCTAGTTTTTTTTTTATTTTTGTCATCTGAAACTTAAACAGTCCTGATTTCCATCAATATTTATTCAAGTTAATGAAAATATTAGGTATGAGGGCAGAACCAAGAGCAGAGCCCTGGGGCAAAGAGCTAGAAACTTACCTTTGACCAAAGACAAACAGTTGAACAGCAGTCTTGAGGTCTGCTTCCAGCTATTTAGGAATTCATTCAGTGTTCCAACTTGCACAGCGGAAAGCATGAGACTTCTTATCAACTCCAGACACACACTGTCCCTGCCCTTCTGTCCTCCCAAATCCATCACAAAAGAGTTTGTAAGACTAACTCAGAATCATTTGTTCTTTCTGAACCCTCAGTGGAAGTTCCCAGCAATTTTTCTGTAAGTGTTCTCCATTGGTCTGCTTAACCATTTTCAAAATTTTCAGAGATCAATGTTAATATTCCTTTTCTGCCATCAACCCATTGCACCATTTTCTACTTCTTGAATTTTAGGATAAAATTTACTCACCTCCAGCTTTCTATCATCTTTTCCCTTCCCCATCGCTACCACCACCTCTGCCAAATTTCCCAGAGAATTCTGACAATAGTTTCCCACCACATTTTCAAATTCCTTCAGAGATTCAGACTAATTAGTTTTTACTATCTTAACTACCTGCTGGAGTTTCAATTAAAAGAAAAAATTCCTTAGAAAGTCAAGACAAGGCTGAATAATCAGATCATATAATCATCTTGATTGCTTTTTCTCTCTTGGAACATTGGTTATCTACCCCCTCTGCAAGCCTGGACAGTATTGGAGTCTAAACTATTTCAACATTTCAAGCTTACTGCTGACAGACTTTCAAATACAGAAAATTATTGTTTTTTAAAAAATTTCTTTAATCTCCCATTGAAACTCCTAATAACTTCTCTATAAATTACTTTTTTAAGGAAATATTTTGCCAAATTTGTCTCTCCAAATCCATGTTGATGCCTATGTGTGTGTATAAATGGTTCCTTTTTTCAGTGAATCATTTGAGTCAGTTGCAGACATGCCATTTTACCCCTAAATATTTCAGCACATATTTCTTAAGAATAAGCAGGGCACTCACCTACATAAACACAATACAATGATCAGCTTCAAGAAATTTAACATTGAAGCAATACTGTCATCTATAAAGAATGCTTATTCTAATTTTTTCAATTATTCCAATAATGTCTGTTAGAGCTCTTTTTTCTGATTCAGGATCTAATTAAGGATCACACTGCATTCAGTTGCCAAATATCTTTAATCTCCTTTAACCTGGATAATTCCTCAACCTTGTTGATTCTTTCATGACTTTGACATTTTTGAAGAGTCCAGGCCAGTTTTGCAGAATATCCCTCAATTGGGATTTGTACAGTTGTTTACTGATTACAAAGTTCAGGGTAAACATTTTTTGGCAGGAATTCTGCATAAATGATGTTTCTCTTAGTGCATTTTAGCAGGAGGCCCATAAAACCAATCTGTTCCAGAATTGATGAGATTGAGTTAAACTGTTTATGGGTGGTATACTCAAGATCTCTGTGCTGCGAAGGTACATTTTCTCCTTTGCAATTAATAAGTAATTTGGGTGGTTATTTCAAGACTGGGTGATATCTAGTTCCCCCAATAACCCTTCTTGATTGATGTTTTTAAACCTAAAGAAATTAAAGATACCAGTCCTTTCTAGCTGGAATTAAATTCTATTCATTTGTTTTAAAATCTTCAATGCTGACACAGCATAGGTATTCAAACATTTGTTAAAATTATAATCAACTATAATATTGACCAGACATAGGCTGATTCCTAGCTAGAGTACTGGCTTGCCAGAATCACGTATTGCCTGACCTGTTAATCATTGCTGTTGACATTTAACCTCCCCCTACTCCCTAAAATTCTATTCTCTCTAAACTAAAATGAAATTTGTCTATTAAAGCTGCCACCTAAATTCTACTTTCTTTCTTCCTTAAAATTATTTGTCCATTATTTCCATAATAAAGTCTTCACATAAATCTGTATAGACCTTTGGCCTCAGCCTCTTTATATCTTTTCTTCCTTTCACTTATTTCAGCGTAGCTTCCCCTGCTTCAAACAGAAGAACCGAAGAAAGACAGGGCATCTCAGACTGACGTCCCACTTACATAAAGCTGTGTTTTAACCATTAACAAACGGGAAACCGAAGTTTAAATTTACATCATTGTCTTGTGGGAGGGAGGAAATATTATTTTATGGTAATTTTCATTTTGATTTCTGGAAATCCTTAACACTTCCTATGCAAATAACTTATATGCTTCCATAGGTTTGCTGTATGTTCTGTAAATCCTAGTTACCACCATAGGCTTCAGGGCACTTAAAATTTTTAGATGCAGAGAATGAATCAGATATCCTCATTTAAATAATTCATTTATACATGCAACAAATTAGATTTTTGAATGGATTGTTTTTTCAATCCATTTTCTCATCTTCTAAATAGAAAAAGTCCTTTATAGAGGTTGTTTTGGACTATTTTACAAGCATTGGCTGGGGTGGAGGCAGAATGGAAAAAAGTTCCTGAGAGAGAAAAGATCCTATATGGTGTGGACTTATGCTTGACCCTTAAACAGCCATATGGGTTGCATATCCCTTTCCTCCTAGATCCACATCTCCATTAGCCAAGCTTCATGGATCTTCCATTTTGGAGCGGCACCACCTGGAGTACAGCAAGACTCTGCTGCAGGATAAGGTATGTGAGCCTCTCTCCAGGGCAGCTCGCAAGCTCTGGATCAAAGCACTAATCCGCAGAAAATGATTAGACATGGGGCAGCCTTGAGATAGGGTGGCCGACAATATATCCCCTTAACAAAATCAATTGATAGAAATTGCTATCTTGTGATAGTTTCTCAACAACAATTTGGCTGTAGCTGAGACAGAAAAGAAAAGAGCTATGGAATTAAATACAAGATTTGGGTTCAGAACCCAAATCTTAGGAAAGTCAGAGAATCCCTGTAGGTTTGTGGGGAAAGAAGGAAAAGCTGATGGCGAATGTGAAAGTGCTCTGTGTCCCCAAAGTATGTATAAGTGTAAAGGAGAAAAGGGATCACACAGCCATGGATTTACTTATTCATTCATTATCTGCTGAATTATTGAGCCCTCCCCATGGGGGCATACACTGTAAGAGCTTGGTTGAGACCTCTAAGGGAGCCAAGCTTTACTAGTGGAGGCTGGCATGAATTGGGATATAACATGGAATTGGCTAACTGCCGTCGAGAGGCACTGAGCAATGCTCCAAGAGTTCCAAATGGAGACCATGCATTATGTGAGGATTGGAACAGGGGAAGGGGAGAAGGAGAGTGGAATATAGGACAATTGTATGAAGGAAGTGACTCTGAAGTGGGTCTTGAATTCACTATGATTTCCACATATCATATACTATTAGCATTCCAGAGGGAGAAGTCATTCATGTTCCCTTTATCAGTTTTATTTAAGGGGTATATAGATAAGTGGGAGTGGTGTGGGTGCAATCTAACTAACTTTTTCAATGTCTCTTAAGAATATTCCATACCCAAAATGATTAAAATGAGTCACTATTAGGCTGAGGGGAACACTGTTTTGTCATGCATGGAGAACTTGATTGGAGACATGCACACTCATTAGGATAAGTAATCTCTCCAGAGAATGGGACTTTTCTCAGTTTCAGTAACAACCTTTCTCAAAATGTTCAGAGCAAGGTTGTTTTAGTGTCCCTAGGCTGCTCAAACCAGTACCATGAAATGGTTTGGCTAGAAAAATGGGAACCTATTCATTTACAGTGAGAATGTGGGAAAATGTCCGAATCAAGGCATCATCAGGCGATGCTTTCTTCTTGAAGACCGGCTGCCAGTGATCCTGGGCTCCTCTGTGACATGGCGGCTTCTGCTGGCTCTCCTTTCTCTTCCAGCTTTCATTGATCTCAACTTCTTGCTTCCGTGGCTTTCTCTCTCTCTCTCTTTGTGTATTCGTCCCGTTTATAAAGGACTCCAGTAAGAGGATTAAGGCCCATCCTGAATGAGGTGGGTCATGCCCTAACTGAAGTAACTTCATCAAAAGATACTATTTACAATGGGTCCACACCTATGGGGATGGAATCGCATTAAGAACATGATTTTCTGAGGGTACATACAGTTCCAAACCACCACAAGGGAATGTTGAAATTTAGAGACGACACTAACTTCTTCTCAGTAATGAAAAGCCAAGATGGTATATATAAGCCAAGCAGAAAAACCTTCTAAGTCAGAGTGACTGGGCAGAATAGTGGAAAAAGAAAAAGAACTACTCAAGTGTTTTTAATAACCTAACATTGATGCAGTGCCCAATCATTTTCATCCTAAACCTGCTGTAGCAGAATTCTGCAATGCTTTTAGCAGACTACTAACCCTATGACTTCAGACCACTGATTCTAGGCACGGATACTCAGAATCATCAATTTAACAGATGTGTGTGGGGAGGCTGTTAAAACACACATCCTCAGTCCCATATTGTACTTACTGACTGGGTGCCACGGGGTTGTAGCCCAGTGTCTAAAGTGCATCCAGAATCTCTCCCAACAGCAAAGTCACATCCTAAAAAACCTGGTAATATCTGCCTTGTAGAATTAAAGGAAGGAGTAGGATTGAAAGTAATTCAGGAAGATAAGAGTAAATTATTATTTCACAATTTGTTTTGAATCTTCATTTTGATGGTTCAGATAATCCTTGATTTCTGACTAAGAATTATCTGAACATCACAGTGATTATGTAATACTACAGTCAGGCAGTGCCAAATATAATTTATTATTGAATTGTACATTTACTTACCAAAATAAAATACAATTTAAAACTGCAGTTGGATATTTAAATACTTAACATCAGAAGGCTCATAGTACCTTTTATGTTTTCCTTTTGGGATTTGACAGTTTATAATATGGTTAAGGTTTTATATCTCAATTTTTTTTTGTTGTTTACTTTGCAGTCTGAACCGGTTTTGATGGCTATATAAAGACTTATTATTCTTTCTGAAAAGGAATATTGCATCTCGGTAATCCACAACGTCTTTGTGAGGACCTTTCTACAATGCTTTTCGACCTGTTAATTGCCATATTTTAAAGCCTTGTAAATAGAGTCTCTAGGCAATGTAGTGGCACAGAGCTGGTTTATGGGTAGTCAAACTGAATGCGGAAAAAAAAATGGAATTTTTAGCCCTCAGATGTTCCTTTTACATTTTTGGAACACAGTGCTGTTCTCCTTTTACTTTTCTATGTCCCTGTTTTACAAATTTTAATTTTTTTAATGAGGAAAAGCCTTAGGATTTAATCAGCAATGCTGTTTTATGTGGGCATTACTCACATTTTTTTTTCATATATAAGGCTGTGAGCTAAAATGTCCTTACCTCCCAGTAGAGTTGAATTCACTGCTTTGAGAAATAGAGCTCTTTGTGTTCCAGCCAGATAGAAAGCAACCCTCAAAACTTAAGTGAATACGTGGAAATCTAGTTAGCAAAATTTTCAGAAGCAAACATTTTTAGATTATAATGTACTGTGGAAATGTCAAAATAATTTTCTTGACATAAATAACAGGACCCTATTATTATTCAAAACACCTCTACAAAATGTGTGATACCTTTACCTATGCTTTTTACATCAACCCCATCAACCTGTCCCATTTTATACAAACAAGGAGTGAAGAAAAATTTAAGTCTTGTGTATGGCCACCAGCCAGCCGAGACTATTTTGGCAATATATTCTCATGTATCCCAGTCACCATGGTGTAGATTAGGACTTCCCTGGCCTCGCCTCACCTGAGAGCCCAGTCGGGATGAGTTAGAGTCACTTGTACTCATTTTGGGGACTAACCTAAAAAATTCTTTCTGAGCAAGTTGGGGCCAGCTGGAGTGGGGCTGGGAAATAGGTCTTCTCTCTTGTTCCGGTTCACCTGTTTTTACAGAATGTTGGTAGCACAATGCTCAGGCAAACAAATGAAATATCACACGCTAATATATTTTTTAAATGAATGACTCATAGTAGTAAAAATTATTGATGTCCACTATAAAAATTCAAGTCATAGGGAAAACATCAGAAATAAATATTAAAACATCATTTCAAATTCTACCGAGAAATAGATATTTCATTAACATTTCTGAACGTCACTGCAACCACCCTATGAATATATACACGTAGTAAGGAGAGAAATTCTTTTAGAAAAAATGGAATCATAGTAGCCATGCCATTTTTTTAGTCAAAGGTATGTTTTTGTCAATATTATTGAAGCAGAATATATGTACAATAAATTATATACATTTAAAGCATACAATTCTATTTTACATTTATTCTCATTCAGTTTTATTCTTTTGTGAAACCTCTACCAAAATCAAGATACAGAACACTTTTATCACTCCAAAAGATTCCTGGTACTAGATGGAAATACGAGCAGTCAATGAGAGGGAGGGGTTAGGGGTATGGTATGTAAGAGTTTTTTTCTTTTTATTTCGTTTTCTGAATTGATGCAAATGTTCTAAGAAATGATTATGGTGATGGTGATGAACATGCAACCATATGATGATATTATGAGTTATTGATTATATAACAAGAATGGAATGATCATATGGTAAGAATGTTTGTTTTTGTATGCGGCTATGTTAAAAAAAATTTTTTTTTTAAACTTGCACACGAAGTAAAATCATTACCTTCCCCTCTAAGTGAGACATGATGTCAAGGGATGTAAATCTCCCTGGCAATGTGGGACATGACTCCCAGAGATGAGATTGGCCCTGACATTGTGGGATTGACAATGCCTACCTGACTAAAAGGTGGAAAAGAAATTAACAAAATAAGTATCAATGGCTAACAGATTTCAAATAGAGTCGAGAGCCTATTCTGGAGATTACTCTTCTGCAAGCTTCAGCTAGATATTGCTAATTGCCATGATATGCCAAGCTCAAACCAACAGTGTTCCTGTAAACCCTAAAGAACATCCAGGACTCTATCTGAGTCTCTATAAAAGTTTCACTCACTAAGTTTGTTTTTCAGAAACCTAAAACCTCCAGATGGTTCTTAGATAAGCCCTGAAACCCAAAGGTACCAGTCTCTCTAAGAACATCAACCAGTTGTACCCCCCTATCCCATTATGTCAACACCCCTTTCCAACATGAAGAAGTTAGAATGGTCATTGCCCAAATATCCCTAAAGTTCGGGAGAAAGATCAAAGGAGAAGGAAGAGTTATAAAAGAGAAGATCATTTTAACAAATAAGTATGACTAATGAATCATTATAATGATATTTCTTTTTAGTCTCCAGTGCCTTAGAGCAGCTACAAGGAAATACCTGAAATTGTAAAACTGTAACCCATACCATACTTTGGTATTTGTTCTATAACTCCTTGTTGAAATGTACTTTGAAATGTATCACTTTTTTGTATATATGTTATATTTCACAATAAATTTTTTTTTAAACTTGCAAAAAAAAAAAAAAGAAAGATTCCTGGTACCACTTCTCTGTCCATCCCTTCCTCTCACCTAGCCCCAGGCAAGCAATAAATGCTTTTAGTCACATAGATTGATTTGAACTTTCTAAAATTTTATTTTAAATGCAATTATAGAGTATTTACTCTTTTGTGCTGGCTTCTTTCATGAAGAGTAATAATTTTGCAATATGCTCATGTTGTCCATGTCCAGCTTGTTGTGTATCAATTGTTCATTTCTTTCTATTGAATAGTGTTCCATTTATTTAAATTAAAAGTATTGGGCGGGCGATGGTGGCACAGTGGCAGAGTTCTTTTTTTTTAGTTTCTCAAGTATTACTATTTTTATTAATTTTTTAATTTTTAAAAAATATAACAACAAACTCAAACATTCTTTTTTCTTTTTAAATTAATTTTAAAATTAAAAAAATATGACTACAAACTAACACAAACATTCTTAACTTATAATCATTCCGTTCTACATATATAATCAGTAATTCACAATATCATCACATAGTTGCATATTCATCATCATGATCATTTCTTAGAATTTGCATCAATTCAGAAAAGAAATAAAAAGATAACAGAAAAAAATTCATACATACCATATCCCTTACCCCTCCCTTTCATTGATCACTAGCATTTCAATCTAAATTTATTTTAACATTTGTTCCCCCTTTTATTTATTTTTGTTCCATATGTTTTACTCGTCTGTTGATAAGGTAGATAAAAGGAGCGTCAGACACAAGGTTTTCACGATCACACAGACACATTGCGAAAGCTACATCATTATATAATCATCTTCAAGAAACATGGCTACTGGAACACAGCTCTACATTTTCAGGCAGTTTCCTCCAGCCTCTCCATTACATCTTGGATAACAAGGTGATATCTATTTAATGCGTAAGAATAACCTTCAGGATAACCTCTTGACTCTGTTTGGAATCTCTCAGCCATTGACACTTTCTTTGTCTCATTTCACTCTTCCCTCTTTTGGTCGAGAAAGTTTCCTCAATCCCTTGATGCTGAGTCCCAGCTCATTCTAGGATTTCTGTTCCATGTTGCCAGGAAGGTCCAACCCCCTGGGAGTCATGTCCCACGTAGAAAGGGGGAGTGCAGTGAGTTTGCTTGTTCTGTTGGCTGGGAGAGAGAGGCCACATCTGAGCAACAAAAGAGGTTCTCTTGGGGGTGACTCTTAGGCCTAATTTTAAGTAGGCTTAACCTGTCCTTTGTGGGCTTTAGTTTCATGTGAACAAACCCCAAGATTGGGGGCTCAGCCTATTGCTTTGGTTGTGAGAATATCAAGAATTCTTCACTTGGGGAAGTTGAATTTTCCCCCTTTCTCACCATTCCCCCAAGGGGACTTTGCAAATACTTTTTATTCACTGTTCAAATCACTCTGGGATTTACTGGGGTATCACTCTGGACAAACCTGCAAAATCTTATGCCCTACTCAAGATTCCATGTACTTATGGTCTTCAATTAAGCTGTCCACAAAAGTGATATTAGGAACTGCACTAGTCAAAATATAAATTTTGTACCAAATAAACATTTTTTGCTTTAGTCTCACACGTAAAATAAAATTTTAAAATATTAATTAACATCTATTTTCACCACCTTGCAGTATTGACATTTCTTTGTTCTTCCTCATGCAAAAACATTTTTAAATTTGAATATTTAGTCACTATCATTATACACTCTAGGCATTCCTAGATTATACCATCCCAGTCTTTATTGTCTCTCTTTCTTTCTGATTTCATTTGTGCCCCCAGCCCTCCTCCCTCTATCATGTTCACATTCAACTTCATTCAGTATTTTAATATAATTGTATTATAGTTAGGTAGTATTGTGCTATCCATTTCTACAATCTGTATGCCTTCAGTGCCAATTACCCAATATCTTACTCTATTTCTATCTCCTGATGGTCTCTGTTACCAACTGAAATTCTCCAAGTTCATTCACTAATATCAGTTCATATCAGTATTTGTCCTTTTGTTTCTGGCTAATCTCACTCAGCATAATGTCCTTAAGGTCCATCCACGTTGTTACATACTTAATAACTTTATTCTGTCTTGTACCTGCATAATATTCCATCATATGTATATACCACAGCTTGTTTAGCTACTCATATGTTGATGGACATTTTGACTGTTTCCATCTCTTGGCAATTGTAAATTATGCTGCTATAAACATTGGTGTGCAAATATCTGTTTGTGTCTTTGCCCTCATGTCCTCTGAGTAGATACCTAGCAATGGTATTGCCGGGTCATATGGCAATTCTATACTTAGCTTCCTGAGGACCCACCAAATTGCCTTCCATAGTAGTCATACCATTTGACATTCCCACCAACAGTGGATAAGTGTGCCTGTTTCTCCACATCCTCTCCATGCACTTGTCGTTTTCTGTTTTATTGATAATGGCCATTCTGGTGGGTGTGAGATGATTTCTCATTGTGGTTTTGATTTGCATTTCCCTAATAGCCAGGGAAGTTGAGCATCTTTTCATGTGCCTTTTGGCCATTTGTATTTCCTCTTCTGAGAAGTGTCTGTTCAAGTCTTTTGCCCATTTTGTAATTGGGTTGTCTGGTCTGTCTTTTTGTTGTTGAGTTGAACAATCTCTTTATATATTCTGGATACTAGACCTTTATCTGATATATTGTTTCCAAATATTGTCTCCCATTGTGTAGGCTGTCTTTTTACTTTCTTGACGAAATTCTTTGATGCACAAAAGTGTTTAATTTTGAGGAGTTCCCATTTCTTTCTTTCTTTCTTTCTTCAATGCTCATGCTTTGGGTGTAGATCTAGGAAACCACCTCCTATTATAAGATTTATAAGATATTTCCCTACATTTTCTTCTAACAGTTTTATGGTCTTAGATCTAATGTTTAGGTCTTTGATCCATTTTGAGTTCATTTTTGTATAGAGTGTGAGATATGGATCCTCTTTCATTCTTTTGCATGTGGATATCCAGTTTTCTAGGCACCATTTATTGAAGTGACTGTTCTGTCCCAGGTGAGATGGTTTGATTGCCTTATCAAAGATCAATTGTCCATAGATGAGAGGGTCTATATCTGAACACTCTATTCTATTCCATTGGTCAGTATATCTGTCTTGATGCCAGTACCATGCTGTTTTGACCACTGTAGCTTCATAATACACCTTAAAGTCAGATAGTGTGAGACCTCCGACTTCATATTTCTTTCTCAGGATACTTTTAGCTATTCGGGGCACACTGCCCTTCCAGATAAATTTGGTTATTGGTTTTTCTATTTCTGAAAAGCAAGATTTTGGGATTTTATTTGGTATTGCATTGAATCTGTAAATCAATTTAAGTAGAATTGACATCTTAACTATATTTAGTCTTCCATTCCATGAACACAGTATGCCCTTCCATTTATTTAGGTCTTCTGTGATTTCTTTTAAGAATTTCTTGTAGTTTTCTTTGTATAGGTCTTTCGTCTCTTTAGTTAAATTTATTACTAAATATGATTCTTTTGGTTGCAATTGTAAATGGAATTTTTTTCTTGATTTCCCCCTCAGATTGCTCATTGCTAGTGTATAGAAACACTACAGATTTTTGAGTGTTGATCTTGTAACCTGCCACTTTGCTGTACTAATTTATTAGCTATAGAGTTTTGCTGTGGATTTTTCGAGGTTTTCAACATGGTATCATATCATCTGCTAACAGTGAGAGTTTTACTTCTTCCTTTCCAATTTTGATGCCTTGTATTTCTTTTTCTTGTCTAATTGCTGTGGCTAGAAATTCCAACACAATGTTGAATAACAATGGCAATAGTGGACATCCTTGTGTTGTTCCTGATCTTAGGGGGAAAATAGTGGCAGAGTTCTTGCCTGCCATGCCGGAGACCTGGGTTCAATTCCCGGTGCCTGCCCATGCAAAAAAACAAAAACAAAAACAAACACACACACACATACAAAGTATTACATTTGACTTTATTTGAATTTAACAGAAGAAATTATTTTGTAGTGGAAGGAATTGCAGAATTATAGATCATTGTTTCTTTATCACAAGAGACAGTGATTCTTCAAGAACTCTCTAGAATTAATGACTGAAAAATTACAAAAAGTAATAGCTGAGCATTTAAGTGTTTGCTATTTTAAAAAATGTATGTACTAAGTTTACAGTATACATTAATAGATTAATGAAGAAATGTAAATATTTACACTTTTCCACATTTCCACCTGTTTTGTAAGGTATTTATCATCATTTTTTTTACAATTATTGGAATTTATAGCATTTATATTATTTGCTCAGTTGTTTATTCTTAATTCTACATTTAAATGGGTCTAATATTTACCATCAGTCCTTTTACCATGGCTTATCCAGTGCTGTGTATTCTATTTTGACTCATATCTTGATTGGCAAGATTTTTGTCATCTGGAAGTTTTTGAAGAGGGGGTAAGCTAAGTAAATGCTTAAGAATATCTGTTACATTTATATTTGAAGGTCATTTTGGCAGGATGTAAAGGTCTTGAGTTATACTTTCTTTTCCTGGAGAAATGTGAGGACATTGCTCCAATCCAATATCTTTTAGGATTAAAGTGTTTCCATGAAGAGGTATGTATGGCCAATCTGATTTTCTTCCTTGCATATAACTTGCTTTTCCTACATAGATGCTCATATGATTCTTTGTTCTTGAGATTCAATAACTTCACCTGAATTTTTCTTGGTGTTAATCATTCTGCATCAAGTTTTACTGCTTATGGGTTAACTTATGAACCATAGATATTTAAATTTCAGGAAAGTTTCCCAAACATTTTTGAACATTTTTCGAATATACCAGGGATACCAATTATGTATATGTTAGATCTCCTTTGTCATTCATATCTATTATATACTCTTTATAGCCATTTTATATCTTTATTCATTTCTGTTTTGTTTTGTTTAATTTCCATAAGCCTATAAACTAGGTTCCTTACTGCATTTCAGTTGTTTATTCTCTTTTGGTAGCCATTTATATGGGTTCATCAACTATAATGCCTTTATTTTCAGTTCCATTTCTCTTAATTATCCTACTGGGCTCTGAGAGTTCATTTTTTATTTGACAACTGTTGTCTTACAATATCATCTTTGAAGAAACTATGGAGAACTTCTGGTGTGAATTTTTCATATGTTTCATTGGGTAATTCCTTTGATATATTTTTTATCTGACTTTTGAGTTTCCTTCTTCCTTTGTTGTTTTCCTCATGTGTGCATGTGTGTGTGTCTGTGCATGTGTGTGTATGAACACATTTATTTATTCAGTTAACTGTTGAAAAGACATTTGGATTGTTTCCAGGTTGGGGCCATTATGCAGAGTGTTGCTGTGACTATTTCATGCATGTCTGTTTTGTTTTGTTTTGTTTGTATGCTGTGTGGCAGGGTCACATTTCATTGTTTTTCCATGTGAGTATCCTGTTATTGCTGCACCATTTGTTGAACTTTTGTTTGTTTGTTTTGGGGAAGTGCATGGACTGGGAATCGAACCCAGGTCTCCTGCATGGCAGGTGAGAATTCTACCACTGAACTACACTTGCACCCCCTCTAGTGCGTGTCTTTTGATGAACAAATGCATATATATCTTTTTTAGTATGCTCTTAGGAATGGAATTTCTTGGTCATAGGCTCTATATACATTCAGCCCTAGTGGCTCTGATGCAGTTTTCTAAAATGGTTATTTCAATATACATTCTCCTATAAACAGTGTATGAGACTTCAGTTGCTCTACATTCTCCTCAATACTTGGTACTCTCCATCTTTCTTGAGTTAGCCCTTCTGGAGAGGCTGTAGTAGTTTGTGTTGTGATTTAATTTGCATTGAATTTAATTTGTACCAAATTAAACAGCATTGATTAATACATTAGAGCCACAAATTCATATGTTTATTGGCCTTTCAAAGGTCTCTTCTTGGGAGGATGGACTTTTCTTTCAACTTGATCTTTAGGGATTCTTTATATGTTCTGGTTTATTGGTCTTTTGTCATATGTATGTATTGAAAATATCTTCTCATTCTTTGTCAGTTGCCTTTTTATTCACGTAATGGTGGCTTTTGATGAGCACAAGGTCTTAATTTTAATATAGCCCATTTGATCAATTTTTTTAAGATTAGCTTTTTTTGTCTCCTCTTAAAAAAATCTTTGCCTATTCAAATTCATGGAGATATTTTTCTCTAAAAGTAGTATTGTTTACCTTTCTAATTTAGGTCCACAATCCTTTTATGTTGCATTTTTATATATGGTGTGAGGTAGGGGTCAAGATACATTTTTTTCCATGTAGTAATTGAGTTACCCAGCACCGTTTATGAAAAAGGCCACCCTTTATCCATTATATTACAGTGCTATCTTTATCATAAATGAGGTGATTATTTAAGTGTGACTCTCTTTCTGTACTCTATTCTGTTCAACTGATCAGTTTACTTCTCTTTGTGCCAGTATCATATTGTCTTAATTACTATAGCTTTCTTATAATATATGTTTCTTATAATATAAGTTCTCTAGCCTTGTTCTCTTAAAACTCATCTTGCCTTTTATTGATCCTTGCTTTTCCGTATGAATTTCAGATTCAGTTTGTCAATTTACACACACAGAAACCCACTGCTATTTTGATCAGAACTGCATTGAGTCTGTACATTCTCTTATGTTCCTGTCATCTTTATGTAGAGGTTTTATGCCTGTTCCTTTTTGAAAATTATTCATCCTTGAATGGAGCTTGCCATCTGCCAAAGAATACTGTAGTGGAAGGCAGGAATGAGCTGGATAAATAATCAGCTTCCTATTTATTGTCTCAAGCATTCACTCACCTATTCTATTATATCTTTTGTTTTGGGAATACATCTCCCTTTGATTTTGGTTTTCAAAAAGTTGGTGAGGATATTATTGAGCAAAGCTCTTGAAGTTACAGGTTTTGTGTGTTGGAATCTGGCCATTGCTGTCTGCCTTCCCTTCTTCACTTCTTCCCACTAGCATTCTCTTTAGGTTAGGATAGTAAGTAGTTTGAGTCAGTACATAGCTAATCCATTAGTTCTTTCTCTGTTGCTGTTCTCTGGTGTCACACTGGGTCTTAGATGGTCATCCTAGCTTCTCCTATCCCTGCAACAATTGCTCTAATTAAAGATCACTGGCTCCGCCTTTTAGATGGTGACACTTATTTGGGAGTGAGGGGTGGGAGTGGAATCTATATCCTGTTTGGGTTTACAGATAGCATTTCTGAGCATCCTCTCTTTACCTGGTCCATGTGAGGCCATTTCCTCATTTCACTTACTACAAACATTCTTTTCTTCTCTTCTCCTTGCCTCCTCCTACTCCAATAGGGGTATGAGCTTGGAGCAAAAGTACAGAGAAAGCCCTTTTTTGCTATCGTTAACTGGAAGTCCTGAGTTATACATTGTAAATATTAATTGAGGACATCAAAGATGATTTGTTAAACATTACATGCATGTGTATGTATGTATGTGTTTAATCCCCAATTTGTTTCAAAAAGGTTTTAAAGGGAGCATTCAAAACATTATATAATTGTTTTACATAACATCAAAGAAAATGTTGGGAAATGCAAGTTCATGGAAAATAAGAATAAGAATAAATGAGATGAAGCATGGTAAAGACAATATACACCCAAAATGTGTACAGTGGTGGCCACAAATTTGGCCGAGAGCTTTTTAGCAACTACTACAAAAACAGAACCATGACCTTTTATATGAATCCCTAACTATAACTTAACAAGGAAATCTGTTAGAGGCTCTTCTTTTAAGAATCTTAGCTGTGAAAGAAAAATAGAAAATAAAAAAGAATATAAAATTAAGAAAGGCTTTTATATGAGGAGAGTTTTACATGTTTTCAGGTCAAAGTGAAAACGTGAAAAAGAAAAGATGAGTGTGATCCAGGAACACTGTGCTATGTACAAAAGAAGCATTACTGAAAAGTTTAATGTAAACCCTTATTTCTTGATTACACCCATTTTTAAAGTATTTCATTATTCATCTTCTTAAAAAAATTCAGTACTGACTCACTTTGTAATGTGAAAGAACTTTTGTTAATATGCCAACTTAAATACAGCTGTTTTATTATTTTGGATTGGAAAAAATATGACAAATACAGTATTAGTTATATTTATTTCTCTATCTCTCTTTATATACAGCTTTTTCTCTCACAGACATGCATTTTTATCAAACAGTGACAGGTATCTGGGCTTACACATATAAGCCACATGCATTAAAATAACTGCTGCCTAATAAATATTGATTTATTTGATTGATAATTGTATACTATATACTCTGTACAATCTGCCAAGTGGTAGAGCCAAGGCAGTCAGTCCTGAGGTACTATTTATTTAAGTTCAGCAGGCTGTTTGCTTCTTAAAAAGACTTCATGTGCCACAACTATTAATTTGTCCAAAAGTTTAAGACATTTCCACACATCTCCCTCATCAGCTTTTTTCCTAGGATAGCAATTAAGTTTTATTTTAAGTGCTATGTGTCTGAAGCATATAGTAACACTACTTTTTGAACATAACAGTGTACATCAGAGAAGAAATAAAGGCAGTGACTACTCACTGCTGTAAATGTGCCAGTGGGTCACCACCAATCCGAAGGGAAGATCACTATTGAACCAAACTTGGGCAGATTATATGGGGTTAAAAGTACAAATGCCCCATTTACTCTCCCCTACCCTGGCCAATCTAGACCAGATTGAAAATAACCTAACCAGAAGAAGATTTAATTCAGAAATAATAGGTTGCTGTGAACTGTTCCAACTAAGAAATTGATTTTGATCCAGACAAGCTTTCTTTTTGTTTACTGTACTTTGGAGTGTTCAACAACCATTGCTTCATTCTATCAATTTTAAAAGGCTAACTATAGTTGCTGTTATTAAATCATTGTTTTAACAGAACAAATCACAGCTTGCCCTTCTATGACTTTCATCTGCTTTGTAAAATACCATTTTCCTTATTCTGGAAGTTGTTACAAAAAGTGACTTATATGAAGGTTTATATGCTGTTCAGTGTAGAATCTAAAACTTGAATTTTTGTCCAGCTCTTGCTTTCTAATATTTCAATCTCCTGGAATGACAGAGCCATACTGTCTTAGGTTTGTAATTCTTTTCTAACCTGGGGCTAGACTAAAAACTTTACATAACGATAACAATTATATAGCAAAAAAATGGATATTTTATAACAATTTACAGATTTGAAATACATTCCCAGTTGTCATCTCATTTGACTCAACAATCCACAAATATTTATTGAGCACAGACTAAGTGCCAGGCAGTTAGGCAGGGCAGCTGTTACCCCCAATTAAGAAAACAAATACTTACAAATGTTAAATAACATGTCCAAGTTAAACACCTACCAAGTGGTGAAGGCAGGAACAGATTCTGGGCTCCTTCTTGAGAGATAGTGTATGGCAGAGATTTAAGAGCGTGGACTCTTCAGCCCTGCTGCCTTGGTGGAGAGACTAGCTCTGCCACATACTAGCTGATAACCTTGAACAAGTTACTTAACCTCTCTGTGCTGTGGTCTGTTGTAAGGATTAAAAGAGAATTCATAAATTCTTGAGGATAGTTGAATAATGATATAGCTGTCACAATGTTACTGTGTGATTGTGAAAACCTTGTGTCTGATGCTCCTTTTATCTACCTTGTCAACAAACGAGTAGAACATATGGAATAAAAATAAATAATTGGGCGGGCCATGGTGGCTCAGCAGGTAAGAATGCTTGCCTGCCATGCCCGAGTACCCGGGTTCAATTCCTGGTGCCTGCCCATGTTAAAAAAAATAATTAAAAAATAATAAAAAATATATAAATAAATAAATAATATGGGGAACAAATGCTAAAATAAATTTAGTTTGAAATGCTAGTGATCAATGAAAGCGAGGGGTAAAGGGTATGGTAGGTATAATCTTTTTTTTTTCTTTTCTTTCCTGTGTTCGTTTTATTTCTTTTTCTATTGTTTTTTTATTTCTTTTTCTGAATTAATGCAAATGTTCT